>JANQDE010000003.1:3920462-3992119 GCA_037157785.1 Cephalotes varians
TGCAAAAGTAGCGTCGCTTAAATCACTGTAACTCAGTAGTTTATGCTCCGATTGTCATGAAATTTTAATACGTATCGTTTGAAGGTTAGTACTTCCTAAAAATAATAAAGATTTTTTATTACTGGTGCCATCACTGGGTTAGTCTCGGGACTTATTGAACGATGTGTTACATATTTGATTTTGTAATTCTGTGCTAATATATTATACTCTTAAATAACATTTTTATTAAATAACATTACATTTTCTGTTTCGCAAATCTTGTAATATAAAAAATGAAATGAGTGAACCTTTTTATTTTCTAGGCAAATTACTGTTCTTCGCGACACTCGTCGGGCGCAAAGAAGGCTCTGTTACTTTTTCTTGACTTTCGCCAGCCGATCTGTTCGTGTCCCTCATCTCTCTTACCGCGCTATTCTTTATTACTATCTGCTTCACCTTCACGAGCCATCTCGAGACGGTAAAACGTGCAAGCGGGCCCACGAGTGGCGACGGCGGGGAAAGCATTTAAATTTAAAAGGATCTAAGTTCGGAGTTTTAAGCGGACCAAAGAAAAAGTTCGCCGTCTTCTCGCACCCCACGTCCCGCATCGGATATTTGCATGAGAAAAGTGCTCTACGATTCTTTCGATTACACACTCGCGACGCGCCGTGTGCCCGTCGAGTTAGCTCGCATTCTAGAAAACTCTTTGAGAGGACCCTCCGGTAACGATGAACTTTTCAGATAGATGTGACACCGTACACGTGTTCCATTCACACCAGAACGGCCATACGTTTGCTTCGACGAAGTGTCTTTTACGCGCGACATATTCGATCCCTTTTTATTTTTTCTTTCAAATTTTTATCTTTTCTTTCGATTGTAACTGTGGCTTCAACGTTTCTCGACTTGATGATGTTGCGCGGTCGGTTAAGTCTCCTTGAAATAATTCGATGCGCGACAAATCGTTAAAATTCACAACACGCCTGCATAAGACTGTAAGTCGCAATCGCTAATTAATAACCAGGCGAGTTAAGAGCGTACTTTTTGTCAATCTTAAATGTTACCACGAATTAATTACGTGCTCGTAATCGTTCCTAACTTTTATTAATTATACAGCTATAAAAGATGCATGTGTATGTAGAGCGTAAAAAAATATTACGTTAAAAAATATTTTTATTTAGCTGAATATTTCATTTCTAGAATTTTATTTATAAACAAAGAAGAAATTCTTTTTTATAAGTAATACTTCTCAGAGATCTTTATAGGACAAATGTATTATTTTCATTGCACAGAAAAATATATATTTTTTCTCTACAATGCTCCCCCTCTGTTCTCTTCTCTAGTACGAAGACCGCCGCCTCCCGATGGAGGTTGATATTGGCGGTTGATTATCAATTTTCTACCAATTTGGTTCCACTTGTAGCGGCGCCGGCTTTTGTCCCGCTAATCACCCCTTGGCTCCCGCTTTCACCCCCCGCTGGGTACATCCGATCCGCTTTGCATATTACGACACGATATATCTCCACCATTGTACACGAGTTGACGAGTCTCGTCCAACGTCACGTTCCTTTTCTCCCTCTAACAATCAATTTTTTTTTTATTTCGTTGACGCGATGGGAAACGTGATGGTTTTAGAAATAATTTTTTTTAACGACGATCACACTTCGAATAAATTGAAAGTGTTTTCAAATTATCGTGGAAAATTTAATCACGTTGTATTCAACTAAAAACATTATCTGATGCATCAAGCAACAGCGAACTTACAATTAGAGAAAAACTCTAACGTAAAGATATTTGAGGATTATAGTCTGCGAGTATTTTATAATCAGATGTAAAGATATCGATAATAAAACGTGCCATGACCGGTTTGGATATCTCACGCGATGCTTCCTCTCAGAATCGAGGAACGTTACTACAGTTTTTCGCGAATTAAACGGGCGAGAGAACGCGCGCTCGACAAAACAACAGAGGGATCAAACGTGGACGCTTATGGGATCAGCGATCTGAAAACGTTGTGTTGTTTCAGGTGAGCCAGCTCTCACGCACCACACCCTGTTTTCCGCATTGAAATCATCCCCCATACCTGCACGCATACACGCATATACACACACACACACACATACTCCCGATGCCCAGTCGGTCGCGTTTCCTCACTACCGATTGGAATTTTGAAATCGTTCTCTCTAGCGCAAAACAATTTTTCTAAAAAAAAAAAAAATAATAAAAGATTCAAATAAAATGCGCCGGCTTGGTGTAGCCTCGATTCGATGCGTTCAAACCGCCATCCGTGAATATTTTTATTCGGATATTGCCGGAAGACTTCTTCATTGAAGATACATTATTCTGATTTCGCTAATTTGCGTCATGTTAAAATAAACTCTTTGGCTTAGATAACGATTGGAAAAATAATTTGTAAGTTTTATTTTAGTATTTTGCGAGAAAAACAAATTTATTGTTTATTATTTGCTCGGTCGTTAAATAATTTTAAAAGTTTCAACATGGTTACGTTAGCATTTATGACACAAATGGAATGCTGAATTTTCAACTCGCGATTCGCTACATTGCTTGCTGTTGTCGGGAGTGCTCTGATCATGGGCGGGTCGCATAAACGAAAATAGGCTAGTTTAGATATGGGAACAATTTGAATTTAAAATTCGCTAAGATTTAACCCGCGGAATAAAAGACTCTTTGTTTCCGCGTGCTTAATAAAAATGCCAGGGAGATGATGATACGGCAGTGTATATCTGGCATCGCCAGTCCTACTCTAAATTCCGCCGAGCTGTCGGCAATAAGCGGTGTATCACTGTTTTCTCGGCACATTAAGCGGCACTACCCATCGACGGCGTTTTTCACGAACTTAAGCAAAACAAATCGATGTCATACTTTTGTAACGGCGTATCACTGTATTGGATAATAAAAAACGGAAGTAAAACAATGAAATCGCTCGCTAGAAATGCATTTTGCGTCCAACAGCGCAAAACATGAATTTGTATGTTCCTTTTGACTCGCAAATTTATCTACGTCGATAATGTCGATAATTCGTCATGCACGTTGTAATTCGGCACGATAAATTCCGGTCGTTGCTTTACACGCGATAATTTATATTCCGGAATTTTATTAAATCCGGGGAAAAGAGAGAGAGAGAGAAAAAGAGAGAAAGAAAAATAGAGAGAAAAGCAGAGAGTGTGGCCCGCCCGCTTATTAAACATCGGGACGTTAAATGGACGCCGTGGCACGTATCAAATCCGCGCCGTGCTCGAAGGAGGAGAAGCGACGATATTTAACAATACCGTGGTGCCACGGAACCAGGACATGATCGTTTTGTGACACTGATGACCAATCGGCGCGAGAGGGAGGCGAACGCGCCGGTAATGGGAAAGCCATGCATGCCGGTCCGATTCGCGCCACCTGCATAAAATTAACCAGCTCGCTCGCTCGTTCGTTTTAATTAACGAAACACACGGGGAGGGTATCGCTACGGCACGTCGATCTTCCCGACACCGTTGCAAATGCGACCGCTCGGTCGTGTTCGGAGTCTGGAATTTGTATTGTCAATCATTTTTGTCGCGATCCGCGTCCTTTACTGACGATACGCGATATAAATCGACAGCGATTACCAAAACGGCTCGGCGTTATAATACATAGGATACTTTTTCATATTCATTAACGTATTAATTCTTATTCAGATTTTTATAATTGGCACTTGCTTTTGTTAAGCGTGATTTATTTTTTTAATTTATAAAGTTATTTATATCATGCGTTGAAAGAGTACAAAAAAATCTTTATTAAATTTTAATAGTGTAAACGAATTTCCTTATTATCTAACTTTTCACAATTCAATCTCAAACTTTTCCCTTCGTCAAAATGCAGGTGTTACATCGCGCTATTAGTTTTAGTTGTATCAGCAAAAGGAATCCTTTTCATTTACTTAGGATCGCAAAAGACTATGCAAGGTCGGGACTATACGAGCAGCACGATGATGTCTCTATCCTCGATGAAGTGGCCAACGGTCCGTTACGTGTGCGAACGATGCAACACGTGTGCACATAGATGCGTCCGTTCGCGTGTTAGGGCATACAAGCGCCACATGAGAGGCATGCAACAAGCCTACGGGTCATACAGGGTCAGCCACACAGTCACGGAGTTAATTAGACGCTGCGCTTCGGCGGCCGTTCACGTGGCACGAGGCCCAGATATCAATCGCCCCTCCACGCTTTTAAATGGACCACGGCGGTGGTTTCGGTTTTCTTAAAAAAATTCCCACCTCATTCTCGCTTTCTTCGCTCTTCTCTCACATATCTCTTACTCTCTCGCTATCGTATCTCGCTATCGCATATTCAGTTATAGAAAACGAGATCCTTGACCAATTAATGATCTGATCGTTCCAGACCAGGAATGATCTGAAATGATCTAATCGAATATTTCCGAATATATTTTATGTAAAATTCTTAATTGTATAATTGTTAATTGTGTATAAAAAGATTGCAAGACTTTCCGTGATCAAAAGAAACAAGACATTTAGTAATAATTTCACTTTGTTCTACTCTTCCTTGATTATTCATGGTTAATCTCATCCTTATCGTATGACTTCGAGGTAAAAAGAAATGAGAAGCTTCTTCTGTTTATCAACTGGAGATCTTCGTTGCTTTTTTTTAACAACGATCTCAGACTGATTATCTGTAATTAGCCAGCATATATTTATACGAACTGATTACATCGCTTCCACAACTTCGTTTAATTTGGGGAATTTGTAATCAAAATTTATGCTCGTTCAAAATCTTCGTCAATTATTCCCATTATGCGTAAACGTCGTTAATTCAAAATCGTTCATTGATATTTCAAAAGAAATATTTACGAGATTTATAATTATTGAAATTATTAGTATACATTTATTTTAAAAGGCTTTTTTAATATATTATTTTAAAATTAGTTAATTAAATATCGAATTTATTTGGGTTACATAATTTTTAATTGCGTAAAAAATATGAGATCAATATTGATAAAAATTTGACGTTGATAAAAATAAAGGGGACAATGAATCTTAGCTACATTTTTGTTGCTTATTATCCTTTCTCGAGATGAGCACAAGCGCATAATGAGATACTAAAGATTTCGCGGTGCTCTTCGGAGAGGACACTTCATTAAGACGAGCGAGGCAGGATTCGAAGAACGCTGAAGCTTCTCCGTCGGGCGGATTCGTTTCGGTGTTAAGGATTTCGCTTACTCGCCTTCATCGCCGGTCTGAACGTGCGAAAGCTACTACTATTCGTCGTGAAGCAAAGAGATAGCGATAGAGAGAGAGAGAGACTCATCGGGAATCGCGGACGCAACAACGGGAGGAAGAGAGTCAGAGGACGAATCCTATGACGGAGGGTTGCGGATACGCCGTCACCCCTGCCGGGTCGTTGGAGATGGAAGCAATAGAGATCAACTAGTATGCAAATCGCATGTAAATATCGCTCACTCTCCCGGTACCGAAGTAAGCGAAGCCTCTCGTTCTATATCCCGCTCTCTCGATATGTCTTTTTCTCTCATTTCCACTGCACTTGTTCGTTTCTACCCGACACCCTCTGTTTCTCTTTCTCTCTCTTTCTCGGTCGCAGAGCATCGAAGAGAAGAAATCAAAGCCGGGACAAAGTAAGCGCGGACGAGGTCGAAACGTGACGGAATTCTTCTTCTTTCCTCGTCCGTTTTCATCCCCTTGTCGAAGTCGAGCGCCGAGTCCTATACTGATATTCAAGTTTTTCGACTCGCCCCGATACCGACGAATTTACGAGACACCGTATGTCGCTGGCATTCAATATGGGGACGATGATAAAAATATAAGTCTCAGTTTTTGCTGAAAATATGTTTTCGGCATTTCAATGGGTGTTATCTTTTTTTGATTCTTAATGCATTTTCCGAATGTTAAGTTCTAATGATCGAATATTGAAGATTACATTAAATTTATAAAATTGATTATGCAAAATGGAATATTTCAAGAAGGTAAAATTTTGGAAGAGAGAATTAAGATTTCTTCAAAGTCCGCTGAGTAAAATTTCTTGCATTTTAATGTAACTTTCCATAAGATAATTAGATGATATCTTGGCAGTTCTTACTATCGCAATTCGTATATCTAAGAGCTATTCTCGACAACTGTGACGTAATATCTCCGATGTAATGTTGAGTAATTCTGCCATTTTAATACCATCAGTATAAAGTTTTCTGTTCTGCTAGAATTCCAAGAAATCAGACATATAATCTGAGTTACAGACTCTTTCTAAAAGGTTTATGTACGAAAAAATTTTACTACAATTTCAGTTTAATTTTTTTCAACTTTATATGCACATAAAACTTATATTTAGATTTAATTTACGTCATCAGGATATAAATGTAAATAATAAATTCAAAATTCTCTCAAATACATTCTTAAAAATTAATAATTTGTAAGACAATCTCAAGACTTCGGACAGTGAATCGCCCATTATTTTACATGCAAGGGTGTTAGACGTATTTCGATCGCATTAAAGGGCCGTAAGCTTTCGAGAAGGGTTACGTGCCGATTACGTGCGCTATTTGCATATTGAACGCGTCGCGAGGCAGAACGGCGTGCTAATTTCCTCGACTGGTTCGAGAAAAAATCGAGGATACTCGGTAAGCTTCTCTAGCACGGGTCTTAACATGCGCCAGTGTTAGTCGTGGAATTATATGATGACTTCTGTCTTATTTGGGGCGGCATCGCCCGCGGTGGGTATGAGAGACCAGACTGGAAAGGGTGGGACAAGTAAGACCTCCTTAACTCCAGGTATTTTCATCCTATATTCTCCGGCCTCCGCGCGAACCGGCAGTAGGATTACTTCGAGAGACCTCGAGAACTTCTCCCTTTCTTACCTTTCTCGAACCTCTCGGCTTCCACGCTGCTATCGACGCCATGCCCTCCCGCATTACCATTCTCAAAATTCTCGATAAATCGGGATTTTCGTCGAAACGCTTAGACGAAGCATTATTGTGCGGTCACGATATCTGTTAATTTGCGTTAAGAATATGAATAGAAATGTGAATAGAACGAAAATAATCAGCAACTCTTGCAATATTTGTTGAATTATCTTATTCTACATTTCAAAAATATTATTTTATGTGGTTTTAACCGTGAAAAATTATTTCACTTATTCTATTATAATATGCTCTAATTTTAAATCTTTTTATTTTTATTATCTTGTTTTTTATTTTTTCATCTTTAAGCAATTACATTTTAACAACGTTTATATATATATGATAAATTATTAGCAGTTAAAAGATACCTCGAGTCCAACTGCGATGATGATGCGAACGGTCTAGCAATAAGCGCAGATGTTCCTGAAAGAGAACGTCGAGATTCAAGAATAGCGGAGCGATACTTACAAGTCCAAATTCGGCAAGGAAGCCGCATTTTCTATGCAAAAGACTTGAAAACGCGGGTTGGCGAGTACTGCGCGGTCGACGGGGGTATGTAGTGGTTGCAGCCGACGGCACGTTTTAATAATGCCTTCTCTCCGGTAGGGTGGAGCGAGGAAGAAGTTTAACGAAGATTGTGCCAGATACTTTTAATTGCTATTCCTCCCTCCGCCGTCGACACCGACGCCACTGCCGCCGTTGTCGTCGTCGTCGTCATCGTCGTCGGGCAACGGGCGACGCCGGAAAATGAAGGGAGAGCCGGAGGACTGCAAACCACCCTCTCCTCTCGCCGGTTACCATCCCGTCGAGCCCTCTGCCATCCCCTCTACTACTTTCTAGCTTTTTTATCCCGTGGACCCTCGTGATTTTATCGTCCTTGTATCCTCTCGACTCCCGTCCGCCGAAGAGGTTTGTTATTTCAGCGGCGGATAGGCGACAAAGGAATTAATCGGGTCGTCTCGTCCTCCCCCGTCTCTTCTTCCTCCTCCTTTTCTTCCCTTTTAAAGGTTCGCGGATCCTCGTTTCCAAGTGCCGTCAATTAAATTGAAATGTTAAAAACCAGAGATAAACCGAAACAGCCCGAATATACCGGTCTCTCGCGGTTTTTCTCATCAATGTTGTGTCACGGATTATCGTTGATTACCACATGCTAACGCTAAGAAATGAATTATGGAAAGGAACTAAAAACGTTATGTCAATATCATATTAACTGTTTTTCAATTACATCACAAGTTACAACATACCCTATCTACTTTCTTGCCTGTAATAGCGCAATGAATGAACGGAAGACTAATGTTATTCGCGATTCGCAAAGATTTGAATATGCAAAAGAAAGCGATTCTATACTGCCTGTATCGTGGTTTGCAAAAGTTCTGCGGTCTCTCAGCCACTTTGCGTATCACGATTTCACTATGCAGAACCGGGCGGAGCGACTTCAGCGCGTACAATGCAGCGAAGGCTTACGGGCGGATATAATGTGAAGTCTAAAAATCAAAACACATTAATCTCAGGCACGTGGCGCGGGTCGCACGCTGGTAACAAAACAGCGTGTACCCTGCCCCACGTGGCTTGCATTGACGTACCCGCTGTTTCGGGGGACAACAGTCACTATGACGCCTAAATCGTCCGACTATTTATATTATTTATTATCTTCCTTCTCTAAACAGAAGATATAGTGCCTTACGTAATACACGAGTTTACTTCAGGAGTGGCAGAGCTGATATATACGTAAAAATACAGTCGAGTATCAAAAATATAATGTGATTGACTTATAGAAAAAAATCTACTTTCTCAAATGATGATATTTAGAATCGACAAAGGTATGGAAGTTTATAATATTTATAAAAATTTTGATAAATAAAACGTGGCAAATGTTTCTCGCGATATATGGATCTCACAAGCGCAATGAATCGGGCTAATCTATCAATGACGATCATGAATCTTGGAAAAACTGATGGACAGGATCAATAGATCTCCCGAGAACGAAAATCGGGACGCGGATCATTCACGGTGCGGTGCGATTCTCTCCCTTGTACCACGTGGACCTTTATGAGGCACCCCATACTATCCCCATACAACTCTCTTACCCCGATCGACAATGTCAAAGGGAGGTATTTAGCAATGGAGGGTCAATTTATCGGGGTGTGATTTTCTGTATCCGAGCGGTCTGTTCGTTCATGTGCGCATTACGAAGGACAGAAACATCGAAATATACTAAAAATGTTGAAATTTAATCTTGATATAAAAAAGAGTGTAGTACAAAAAGGATCCAATAGAAATAAATCGAGAAATTTTGTTTTATGGTAATGTTTGATATTGATCAATAAAAAGGTTGATAAGAGCATTATTATAATAATATTATTTAATAATTACGCAACGATTTTCCACAATAGAAAATATCTTTTTTATATCTTCTTATCTTATATATTTCTTATCTTATATATTTAATGCGTACAATGTTATGAAAAAGATATCAAATTGAATATTCTGCGATATACATATATTCAATTTTTTTATTTATATATGAAAAATAATACGATGATTCATATTTATATTTTTCCAAGAAAAAACGTCTATTGCAGATTAGATCCCGTTCCCTAGAGATTATGATTGTTATATCCCTAACTTCCTCAAACACATTGCATAAGGTTCGAAACGAGTTTATTGCCGCTGACTCTAGAGCGACATTTCTCTAATGAATGGCGCGGAAATCAATCCTTAGATAAGCGCACGAAACGGATAATATTGCATGGTAACGTCACCATCGCGAATTCTTTTCCGTGCGCGCATGTACGCGCGGAAGATGCATGTGCGGCTCTTATCTAATTCAATTTGGCAATATCATGCCCATTGAGAGAATAAATGATTACCGCGAAGATATGAAGTTATCTGGTCCCGCGGGACGCGTAAATTGCCATTACCCGCTGTTCCCGACCAGAGGAGAGAGAGAACGCTCGCGGGTTTTTAGGGTCCCACTCGGCTTCGGAGATCTTAATTATTAATCGCACTCGTTCATCAAGCCAATCGGCAACGCCCGTCGGTTATATCTCAGATACAGCGAGTACGTGGAATACCGCGCCGTCGAATACGATAATCATAGGAATTCATCTGTTTCCTTGATCGTTCCTTCGTCAGTGATTTATAGCGGGAGCTAATGGATAAAGTGGGAGAAAGAGCATGTTTAAGGAAACGCGTATTTAAGGAAGTTGCGCAATAAGGATGATGATATGCGATAAAAAAGATGCATTAAAGTCTCGTTAGGAACTGCTTCGGATCATAAAATTAAGTTTGTTGCAAAAGAAAAACAGCGGAATATTATTTAGCCTTCATAAAATCTCTCTGGTCAATCGATATACTATTCTTAAAATTATAAATTTTGAGATTTAGTTAATTTGCGAAGAAATTTGATATGGATAATTGATCTTAATACTCGTTTACATAAAATTATACGCAAAGAATCCAAAGTGGCAATACTGAATGCATGAAAAATAATATAACAATTTTATTTGCTGTAGAACTAAAAATATAATTATTTGTTGACAGGTGTAGCAATTCGACAGAGAATTACATAGTTTTAAAATATAATAAAATATAGTTTCTAAAATATAATTTATATATTTGTAATAAAGATGTCGCACAAAATAATGATTTATCGAAACGGTCAAATACGCAATTTTTGGCAAATCCGTGCATCGCGCGACGATCACGAAGAGGGGCTAAATTTTGTGGAGGTTTACGATGAGGGTGGCACGAAGAGGGGTGGGAGTTGACTGTGACAGGCTTTTCGGAGGGGTGCTGATGGAAAATCGTGACGGTAAGAGGGGGCGCGAACAATGCGCCGGAGATTTAGCGTGACACCGACAGTGTAAAACCAGTTCGTGCGTTCGTTGAACGACCAAACGGGTCGAAAAGAAAAATCATCGACGTGACTATTTGTCATTTTGTAGCGTTGTAGACAGTTTTCTGGTTAATTTTTAAATCTGGTTAATTTTTAAAGTTGCTTTGAATTTTATTCTTTTAGCAAATATTTATATAGTAACTTATTCTCTCTTCCTCAGCCATATTAGCTCAATAATTAAAAGTAATATGTAGCAGTAGAAGTTCGATTTTTATGATATTTTTATCATACAAATTTTTTAAATCTGAGTTTATTCCAACTTCTTGCTTTACGCTTGCGTTGAAATAGATCGCGCTTTGTGTTTGAATGCGAGAATTTATATTTCGTAACTTCGGGGGGAGGGGGAGTAACAAAAATATAAATCGTCTTTTCATTGCCAAAAAATTAGCTGAATGTTTTTTAGAATTTCTGACAGTAAAAGGAATGAAAAAAAACGAACTATAGTATCATCGATCAATTTTTTATTTATTTCGGGCGCGACACCCCGATTCACAAATCTCCTCCGCTAAGTACGGGGTTCCGGGCAAGAGATCGCGCGAGGGGGCTGCGGACCCCCGATCCGCCGTCCCGATCATGCGTGAAAAACAGAGGGGTCCATTGTAAGCTCGTCCTGTGGCTAATGCGACTGTCGTCGTCCTGCTGAAACCGGGTGCAGGCAGGATCTCGCAGGCGAACATTAGCCAACGGTCGTTTACCTCGAAAATCCTTCCAGGACGCGTACATCGGGTTCCGCCTCGTTGCGAGCCGAATTTTTTCAGCTGTACTTTCGCACGAAGTCGAGAACTCTTCTTACGATTGCGAGTCACGCTTTTGGAATGTCTTGCGTTAAATAGTTAGAATATTCGAAAACTGCGTAAAGGTAGAGAAAAGGTGATATTTATGACTGGGGTTACGTGCATCGACTTGAAAATGAGAAAAGGACAATCTTTGAATTATTCTATTTATATTTAATATAGAATATGTTAGTTAATTATATGTAATCGATTATTTCTTTGTTTCTTCAGTTTAGGCAGACAAAGCTTAATCCGATTCTTAGATATCAAACACGAAATATTATCAAAATTTTCTAGTATGTATTCTAGTATATAAATCGTAATAAAATAGAGATTATTTTTTGACATTTATTGCACGAATATATAATATTAGTCTTTATATTACGTAGCGACTTAGGCTTCTCGTGGCAAAAAAAATGACACGCCACCTTATTTCTGGTCCATAACTGACTTATATCGTACTCGACGCGGCCGCGGGAGAAGGGAGTGCCTCGGTGGAGAGAGAGTCGGTTGTTCTTTTAACGCGGCTTTAGGGGTCCTTTATGCTGACACAAATATCGCTTATGCCGACGTCGCGTCGCTGTTTTGGTAACCCATCGAGCATTGTGCCTTCCAAGGCCGTGTGTACCAAACACCGAGTTCTGTGTACCCAGCAAACACGACTGTCACGTGGCACCCTGATCCCTTCCGCAGCGGCGCGGAGTCGCGGGCTCCCCTTTACGGATTTACGCAACGGCTATGTCCCGTTTCGTTCCCCGCGTTAGGTAACCAGGCGAGATCTCTTCTCGGTGGATACCGAGAGCTTCATTCGCGCGGGGGACGAGAGGTCTGTATCTCCCCTGGACCTCTCGCAGGGCGCGGCGGGTAGCAGCAAACACACGTGCGTGCGTCGAGCTCTTTGCGTCAGCTTTGTTTGCTCAAGTCGCTCACCCGAACGAGCAATGATCTTCAATCGGCGTCAGATAGGATTGGAATTGATTGAAATGGCTGAAAAACGCGATGCAAAATTATACAATTGCTGCTATCTTTACCCTTTTATAATCAAGTAGCATATTAAAAATAAAGGCTAAACAATTTTTAAGTTAATTATGTAAAGTAAAAAACTTTTTAAGTTGAAATGAATGCGATGTTTATTCGCAATTGTGATTTGTGCTATAAATACTGGCAACTGTAGATTCTTTCACAAATGCACGATTATATATTTTATGATTATACGGTAGAGAAAAATAGCTGACCAGTATACGTAATTAAATTGAATTTTGTTTAATAAAAATAAAGTAGCTTATATCGTGAAGTAAAAACGCGGCGTAACGAGGGATTTGCGTTTGCCCTTTTCGCGAGATAGTGATTTAAATGGGAGGGATTAGAGGGTTAATATAACAAAATTTTTATGCTAATGCGATCTTTATGGCTGCACCGACAGATAAATACGTAGGCACAATTAGCTTCTTAGCCTGTTCGCGAAAGAAAGTTTAAAGAAAAGACGAACGAAAAAAAGACACATGCGGAATTTCATTGAAAAGTGATAAATAACGTCGTCGCGCGGCAAAATCGCTCGTGACGGAGGGTTCTCGAAAAGGACACACGCCATTACCTCCGACGTGTCTGCGGAGCGACAAGCTAGACTACTACGAAGAGCGACGTCGACGATGGTGGCTCGTCATAGTGAATATTCCACTCGTATGGAAAATGATCGAGGCAGGGGAGAGGGTTCCGTACCAGATCAGACAAGAGAGGGAGAGACACAGGTCATCCGGGAGAAAGGAGAGGAACGAAGAAAAGAACGAGAAGAATGGCGCGACGCATGGGGGAAACGTTTACCCTTCGACCGAAAATGAAAATTGTATTGTTGGACGCCCTTAGAAGAGGGCAGAGAACCCGGCATATTATATCCGCGTTAGCGAGCGTTGCCAGCGCTACGAAGACCGCGGTCAGCTCTTTCTTTCTCGATAGCCATCAATGCGCGTCATCAATAATCGCTCGTCTGACAGCTCGGCCGATTCCAGCCAGCGGGAGTCTTTCGAGGATTTCGATCCACCCGAATCGTCCAGTAAATATCGCACGCTGAGAATGGTTACTCACCGATCTCTAATCAAGCTCGTATGATCCTCGGGCGATTAATTATCGCGTAATAATGATTGCGGATGCTTATCATCGCTCTAATACTTAATCTTTATATCGCATGATATCTTTATTATCTCTCTCGGATAATTACACCTCATCTAATGATATCTTAAATATCTCTGTATGTTACGATCGAAAACCTCGAAAGAATAACGCGTCTGCAGTAGCGTGATAGTACGAGGCAAGAAATGGTCGGAATAAAGATGTGGTGCACTCGTAAACAAGCATGTGTCACAAACATATTCGTTCGAGTAAGTAGTTTTGCCGGAAAATAATCGCGGGTACATCGAGAAAAAGAACAGATTTAATTTCGCGAAAAGAACCAACTCGCCCGTTTTCGTCGATTCCCTCGGGCAATTTGTCCCGCTGCCGTCGGAAAGTTTAGCAATTTATTTGACTTTTTCACAAGCAACCTGGATATCTTTTTATATCAATATGCCGAATGGTCACAGAGAAGCTTCGGAACTTCTTGCTGAAATGCCATAAAACATGCAACACATCCGATTCCACTAGATGTTCATATTCAGGCATGTCGGGACAGAATTTTCTAAAAAAATGCATGTAGGGTCCAATATTTTTTATACATATTTCTGAACGATAGAAAATATAATTACCGGTTCACTGATTATATGCAATTAATTTCAATATTATCAGGACCATAAGTTGTGATATATCATTTAAATGGATATGATCATAAAAGATATTATCATTTTATAATCTTAAATATAATAGAAAACTTTTGGATATCCTGATACATACCTCGAGTTTATTCAAAGAGAGGGATAATCGTTTCTCGAACAGCGGCGCCTCGTCGGAAAATACCGGTGAATTTTGTAGGAGGCACCTGACGCGCTTCTCTTCGCGTTGGAATCTCCACACGTGCTGAAGGATATTAAGCCGAGGAGAAGGATATGAAGTGTAACGACATCACGCGAGGGAGAGGGAAGAAGTGGAAAGAGAGGGTGGTATCGAAGTATAGACGAGGATGCATACTGCGTCGCGTACATGACATCGATCTTCATCCATCAGCCGCGCCTTCGGTTTTCACCAGGCGAGAAAGATTCCGCTGCGGTTTTCCCCGCCACTGGAACGCCAGATGTACCGTCGTCGATCGCGGTTACCGATCACAAGAGAAGTTTTCGCATTGGCGTAACGTTGCGATTCGTCATCGCGATAGCGTCAAATCGAACGTGGAAAATGCCTTCACGCGCGACTGCGTTCACTCGTCACTCGGATTTACGCTCCCTCTCCGATCTCGCGAGTGATTCGGTTTTACTTGGCATCACACGAGTGATAAATCGATGAACTAGCATCTATGATCGTTTTAATCGTTTCGTAGCAGCGTGTGCAAACATCGATATAGTTCCTCCAATTTGTAGAATGCCTCTGTTAATTATGACATAAGTACAGGATTTATTGTACACACGATTTCTTAGTCAGTCTTTTGATTGTAGCATGTATTCGCTGATTGCGATTCACGTCCCGAAGGATATCACTTAATGGAAGCGAGTATGCGAACACTTAAGCCGAACCGAACGTGCTACTAGCTTGGACCGTTCGCTTGCCCATATCTGTCGTATCGCCTCGCGATCTCATTAATTTCCGGCAGCAATAAAAGCGGGAACGGCGTGCCGGTTCACGGGTACACGTGTGAGAGGCAGGCACGCCCAGGACACGCGTGTGCATCGAGAGAAACGATCGCGGCGAGAAGGATAGAGAAAGGGAGGAACGCGGGCAGTGTCAGATAAAGAATCGGGAATAAATGCTTTTTGGCATTGCTCCTCTTGTTTGCCTTCGGTATTTCGCAGGGTCGGGTGGGCGTGCGTCCGTAAGGGCGAGAGACCGTGTCGATTGATGACGATGCCGATCTCGGTCGAAGGAAGAGAGAAAAAGAGAGAACTTGGGAGTCACTCGGTGCCATTGTAAGCGGCACGTGCCGACGTGATACAAAACGAGAGAGCGGCCGAAGCGTAGTCGAGCGTGGCGGTATCGAGACGGACGAGAGTATATCGGCAGCCGCCGCCGCCGCCGCCGCCGTTACAATGGCGGCTTCTCTCCGAGATGTACAGACGGAATTAATTGATACCAGCATCGTGATCCGGCATCGAGCAAGGGTTACGTAAGCACCGTGGAAAAAGCGTGCCCACGTTCTCGAGGGAGACAGAGAGTCAGTTCCGTCGGTTTGTTCTCGCGCTTTCTCTCGTCGCGGCCATGACAAAGCGTTTAAAGCGCGCGACACGTTCCTTACGCTTCGTTGATTTTTGATTGGCGGCTTGATCGAACGAGCAGACTGATGATCCGGTTATAGCTCGTTATCGCGATGGCAGGTGGGAAAGATCGATGATGACGTAAAAATACGAAATTTGAAGCTTTCTCTAAAGTATTACATGTTAGGAATATCAGTCATAATTTTGATGAAGAGATCTTGCTGATAAAGAAACAAAATGATGATTTCTTGCAAGAAAAAAATTAATAAAGTACGATATTTCTTTACAATGAAAAAAGCGTACTTAAAAAAATCTTTCTGCTGTTTTCTCTTGATTTTAACTGTATGTTTTTCGAGCGCATAAAACGACGTTAGCACACAAGGTGCTGTTCACTTTCATAAAGAATCAACCCGCGAGGATGCCCGATCGCGAGGAACCGAATTGCCCTCACTCCTCGGACTACGTAAAGGCAAAGCTAATCAGGAGCGAGTCCACTTCTCGTCGCCGGCGAAAAACTCGTTACGCATTCAGCGTGGCGTCGAGATTATCATATCCCCCGGATCCTTTGATGAGGACACTCGATCCTCGACGTGAAAGACAGGAAAAATATAAAACTTGAGGAGTCGTCTCTCCGTGACGGAAGAGGAGAGGCTCCGAGAGGCTACCAGAGAACGTCGTGCGACTTCCAGCCTAGGACGACGGCAAAGCTCGTGCAATGAATAAAAATCTTTTGAAGTATCGCTAGGCGCAAATTAACGCATAATCGTCAAACGTAATGAGACGCCGGTCGCCGGAACGTTTCGCGACCCATCATCCATCCCGACGAGCTTTCTGCCCCGGGAAACTTTGATTATTTTTATAATGACTACGGTCTATGTTGGCAGACTTCTTTGCCACTCCATATCGTCGTCGTCCCATGCTCAAATCCTAGTTTCTTGAAACACTTTTTCGATGTGATCAAGGCTCTTGTGTCTCGAGAACGAGACAATTGCATTAAACAATAACAATTTTTTTAGATATTAGAGTGTCTAGTAGATATCTCTCTTTAAAGAGATTTCTATTCTTTTTAATTTTTCAAATTTATTATATCGCGCGTGCGTTTGAAAAATTGGTTTCCGTTTTCTAAATAGTAGGAACATATCGCGTATATCAAATCAAACTTAATGCCACGCAAATGTATTCTATGTATCCTTCACCATTCTTGTCAGGTAATTCTTCCCTTTCACAAAAGACGTTTCTCAAAAGCAGTGAATACGAGCGTTAATACCCGAAACGCGTTAGACGCGTTGCGTAAAAACGCAATAGATTGGAAACCACATTTGGTTAGACGTCGATCACCCTTATCCTGTTTCTCTTTTTTTTCTTTCTTTCTCTTTCTCTCTCTCTCTCTCTCTCTCTCTCTCTCTCTCTTTTCCACTCTCTCGCATTAACGTGTCCCCAGTATTGCACCCAAGCTATTAACTAATGCCAGCACCCCTGTTGAACGCAATGCCATACGCGCACCAGTCAGCGAGCCGATCGACCAACCGACCAACCAACCATCCAGTCGGTCAGACAGGGTGCGCAGAACCACGCTGGTAGGACATGCTTGCTGCGACGGGACAGTTTAAGCCCTGATATATCGCCCGCCGACACTCCCAACTTCTGTCGTCGTTTCTGTAGCGCTTTTTTTGTCGCGGTGAAGCACGGGCTGACCATATGTCCACGGAAACCGAGATCCCCATCGGACGCGTTCCACGCGAATTCTTGCCACCGTATATAAAAGACAGTTGTTTCGATGACGTCCTGGATGAATACTGCGCGAAAGCAAACCCTCATTATGATATTGCTTGTGTATTGTCTTCGAAGTTGAATTCATTTTCAAAAAAGAATTAGGAAACTTCTTAAACGAAATGATTAATTTCCTTGATTTTCTCAGCATTGATTAATTTTATATTGAATAGCTAATCTTGTGTTTTTTCTCTTGGTTTTTTCTATTCACCAGGATAACTGAATTCAACAGTTAATTAAGTACAAAATAGTATATAGGAATGTATCTATATATGTAGATCATAATACATATCGTGAGTTATTATCAAGAAATATTGTTATTGATTATATTATAGTCGTTGTCTCTTTCGGTTAAATCGAATTTCCGACCCTTCTTCGAATAGCTGACAGGAGACGACGGATCATTTACGTGCTCGAACGATCTCTGGCTCCTTTACGCCTTTGGATTTCCGGATACGTAGGCGCTTTTAAGCGAGCTTAGATAAGGCATAGCGTGATGGGCTCGGGAACCCCACTTCGCACGTAACAAATGATGCCACATGTTCGAGTCTTGACTCCCTCTTCTGGTTCCTCTCTCTCGCCAATACACCCGACAAACCCGCGGGGCACTCGACTCGGTACCCGAGGACGTATGGAGCCCTCGCCACATGTAATTCGTACGGTTGATGCTCACCGAGAGAGAGAGAGAGAGAGAAAGAAAAAGAGGCGGAGAAAAAAAAGGGAAGAGATAGAATACACCAGACGGAGAGAGACGGTGACAATTTGCACAGGACTAACTGCAGCACTGGGACCATTCTCGACGATCGCGGATCGAATTGTTCCTACTTAGCTGTTAATGGCACCTTATGTCAGCCAGCACCGAAGAGATCTCGACAAATGGCGACTAATACGAAGGATATTAACAACACTTAACTCGAGTTACCATTGCTTGGGGGGGATATCATTGCTTGAGTCTTATGGAAATCTTGGATACTCATTAATGTTAACAAAATTAAATAAATAATTTTAATATCATTAAATTACTTGCGAGTTTATTATTGAGATTTATGTTATTAAAATTAAGATGATATCAAAATAGTCATTAACTGTGAATATTGATTTCACTCGGAAATCTAAGCGAACTTTCACGTTTTCAGACATTTTTTGGTCATCATTTGTAAATAGAAAAACAAATCACGCAGGATACTACGACTCGTCCGAATAAAAACCGGTCAATGAGATAGCGTAACTGATGTCGACGAATGCAAGCCATTGAGTCAGACAAACACCCGCACGTATATATATGTGTATATATATATATATATCCCATATACATATATATATCCCTTCCAATCTCTTTTCATCTCATTGTCGCCGGTCAGCTGGAGTGCCACCGACTCGCAGGTGGAGATCCGTCATCACGAGCCATTTAAAAAGACTAACCGATTGCCGGCCGTTTGTCAAATACTTATGGACGCGACGACAGAGAACGGTCGGGTATCCCTGGCATCGTCTTCTCTTTTCTTCACCTCGTTTGTCTCTTCCGCTTTCGATCCGCGCCGCTCATTGTCACTAATTCTGACATATGTGCGTGCGGCTCACAAAAGCGCCCATCGCATTCAGATGCGTTGCTTTGGGATCTTCTCGAAATTCCGCGCGAGGAAAATCGGAAAAGTCGTGAGCATGAAAATTTCAAAATGTCAGGAATTTCGTTTTGATTATGATGAATAATCAACTTTGGTGGTCCAATGTTGCAAAGTGATTCTAAAATTCATCAACAAATTCTAATTTTCTAGGTAAATCTATGTAGAAATTAAGCCTCTGTTATTTTCTGTATCTGGGTTCATATATTTTATTTGACTAATCTCTAAAAAGGAAATCGTAATTGTTCATTGATACTCATAAATATCGATCGATGTTGCATTCAGCCGTAAAATCGTTGTTCGATCTGGGAAGTGTACATCGTTTGGATTCTACGAAAAATAATCAGCGGACGGATGTTGGCAATTTTTTGACGGGTCAACGATTCGAATATAATTTTACGTGTGTACTTTGTCCACACTTTTGTATTATCATTTGTATTCCTTACTAACTATTTGTTTATTGTTTAATCAAGTATAATAATATTTAACACAATTAAAAACGGATATATTCATATATTCATTTAATTTTTTAAAACATCGCTTTACAACAACGCTTTAAAAAATTTGGATATAATATATTTGATGATGATTTTAATATATTTATTTTTTTATTTAGTGTATCTAACACATTACTTTTAACGTTAATTGATTAATTATATATCGCGATTCTTGTTGCGAGTTGCGATGTAACGGGCGAGCAAACGACGAATAAACAATTCCATTACATTTATCAGATAATGAAAGGACAACGATAAAACTGCAATACCGTGTAAGCGAGGGAAATCTGGAGTAGTCCACGGCGAGAGAAGGACAATCTCTTGTAGGATAAAGAACCTACCGTGTCCTACTCGTTCTCTCCCCTTGTCATTAATACCAGGCGACTGTTACATATGGATGAGAAAGCTGGGTTAGGCCAGGACAGTACGGCGGTACGCGGAACGAGACGAAAACGACACGGGATATATAGGGAAGCAAACTCATCGACTAAAAGCATCCGTGGAAGCGGTCGTTTCGGTTTATTCTCGAATCTACGCCGTTATGGAAGCTCTTCTCACTCGTGCAGAGTAAGGGGCCACTCGTCACGAAGACGAGATGGACGGAGATAAAGCGAGTGCTCTTGACGTTTACCTTCGATTTAAATTATCCCTACGATCCGAGAGACGCGGCCGAAAAAAAAGCTTCGTCATCCACCAATTTTTCTTGGTCTCTCTTGACTCGCTTGATTTCCTCGAAAGAAAATCAAGAAGTTGAAGTGTTCTTGTATCTTCAACTTGAATATACGTACGCTGTACAACGGATAATTACAATCGTTCAAACGAAACATTCGTTTGAATTTGTGATATTGCGGTAATTTATCTACAAACTGATTTGTACAATATCTTCATAAAAATGTTAAATTTTATAAGATCTTGTTAAATAATTATTACATTTGCTATGAAGAGCGTTATCTAAACTATATCATCTGTTACTTATGATAACGACTTAGCTAAGATTATCAAACAAACGGATTGATCGATCGCAACTACTTCGCATTGCCGAAAGGGTTAAATACTGCGATAACTTAAAACTAGCGAGGCACGGCGTCCCAGAACCTCGCAACATCCGTTCTCTCCGCAGAAACAATAAATCTGCGCGCACGTCGTATATCTTGGTGTCCGGTCCAAGGGGGAGTAAACGTAATATAGGTAATGTTCTGGCCGGCTACTTAACAAATTGCTACAAATTGCGGCGAGCGTTTAGCTGTCCAACCGAATCTGCGGCTTCCTATATTCCCCCATCGACTCCTCCCTGTTCGCGCACGGGGGTTGGTTTTAGCTTTCGTTGGCGTTGAACGAACGATACGGTGGTGACCACATGGTGCTCCCATATGTCCACGGGATGGTACTCACCCTAATTTCGACCGCTGTCCATTCGCGGGGTGCAGCGCGACGACGTCTGGAAGATGGAATCGCGCGGGAGGCGGAAGAAGAATCTGGATAGGCTCACGAGAGATCGGCGAAGGGCAATCTCATCCCTCTCGAAAACAACAAGTACGACGATTCCAGTGGAGAGATGTTTGCGGGTGCGCCGATCTCGTTAAGTCACAGCGAATTGGCAGCTACAGCAAATTTGTATCGGTTCGTTGACGCTGAGAATTCATCGCGGGTGCGGTCGCATTTTGGACTGATGAAACGAATGAGCGAATTTAAATGGTTATCGTATTATTTTATCCTAAGCGAGAAAGGATTCTATTTCCTAAAGCAATAAGAGATTAAATCTCGATGCAATAGAAATAAACTGCCGACAATTTTGGAACAGCTAATAGTAACTATATCAAATGTGAAGCTTAATGATTCTGGCTATGAAAACCGTTCGACTACAGCCTTTTTAGCCTGCGAGAGCGCTAGAGAGTTCTAGTCTAATGCGATTTTCTGCTTTTCGAAAGTTTAGTTGAGCAATTATGCTTCGCAGCATTACGTTTCGTAATACCGGGATACTTGTGTAGCACGTTAAGTATCATGTCGGTGTAATCTTCTTGGCAAATTACCTCAACTTCATCATCGACGTCAAACACGAAACATATTTTCCAGACGTGCTCTCGTGGGTTGGGTGACTCGTTCTTTTCGAAAGACGTTGCGGCCGGAACGGCACCTGAGCCGGACACATCCTGGCGAACGCATCATTAATCGTCGGTCGACAGCGCGAGGCGCTCTAATGACGCTTTAAAGGCGATACCCCCGAGCCAATCAGCAGCGATCGCGTGCCGACCACGGATCGGCCAGGTTAATTTCACGGGTATTTAGCGCGGTTTCGCTTAACAATGATTCAATCAAGTCGGATTTATTTTGCTCGGGATTTGTCGACGGCACGAGGCGCTCATTAAAGCTTCCCACTGTGGAAACGCCTCCAAGCCTTTTATCGCACTGAGCACGTTTATTTGACATTACCGCGCCTTTGTACGCACGAGTTAGTGCCACTAGTTAGTGCCTGTGTAATTTGCACAGTAGCATATAAAAAAATACCGCAATTTTACACAATTTTAAATTGGCTATAAATTCGTTAACGAATCATTAAAATTAAGACAACGAATTGCCGGATCTATGTATATTTCTTATCATAATTTATGTAATAATTCTTTGTTTTTAAGGAGAGCAAATGTATAGTATAGAGCTTAATATAAATATATGTTTAATAACAGCAGCAGTTTTTTCTTTCTCTCTTTTTATATAAATTTTTATTATTTTTAATAATTTTCAAGTAAAAACTTTTAATGTTATATACTGGAGTACTCTATTTAAACTATATATCTTTTCGACTTATTTAAACTGCCGAAAAACGCGACATCATGTAAATGCATCAGACCGGATCGCAAATTTGAGCGTACGTCGCCATCGTACCGTCCAAAAAGGGGGGTGGCACGTGGGAGGGAGGGGATAGGAGATCGGTTCGACAATTCAGAGCCCGTGCGAAATGTTGTCAGCCAATTTTCTTGGCCAGTGCCTCCGAATGCCGCAGATTTCCATCTAGGTCCGTCCTCGGTGCCAGCGCCGGTGTGTACGACGGTGGGTAAATACACCCTTTTCCATCCCTCTGGAAGCGGACGCTCGTCGTCGCCATCGTCCTTCGCTCCTCCTGGCCCATCACCGTGTACCCCTCATACCCCGGTGTCTCCTCATCGCGCCAACCACAACTGTGATTATAATTCGCAGCTCTGACAGAGCCACCCGCTCTTCTGATTCTCTGCTGTCCTCCCTCTTCCCTTCCACCCTCTTTTCATATCCCACGATCCACCCCATTCACGATGCTGGACCGGGGATCGGACGCTGTGTAAAGGATTATGCACGCGGATTTAACTGATGAATCACATTGTCGTCTTGATTCGCGGTGGCGTTAATTTTCGTTGCCACGCCGCAATGCGCGTCGGCGACCGTTCTGCCCTCAAACGATCCATGCGCGAGCGCGTTAGAGTGTAAAGAGTACTTTGTCCATCATATACGTTAGAAAATTCTTATTTATGATATTACTTATTATTTGTAGATATATTATTTGTTTATGAAGAAATCAGGAAATTATTTTTGAATACTTTAATTTTTTATTTTAGTTATTTAATTATTTAGTTATTTAGTTATTTAAAGAGAAATGTATAGAGTAAAATATATGTTTATTAACAGCAACAATTTTTTCTTTCTCTCTTTTTATATAAATTTTTATTGTTTTTGGTAATTTTCAAATATGTAAAGATTTTTAATGTTATATATTAGAGTATTCTATTTATAATCAATTTACGTGTAAGATGTGAAATCACAGTATTTTGTATTATACTGCGCAGGCACTAACTAGTGGCACCGTGCGTACAAAGACGCGATAATGTCGAATAAGAATAAAATAGTAAAGTTTCCTAAAGATACCTGAAAAACTTTTAAATGTATCAAGTTGTCTTCTTATTTTTACGGCGTCTTTTAAATTTGATTTGATCTAATTATAAAGTTTTGTTTCTAGCAGTTTGTTTATTCGACATCTGAAGTTTATTATTCGGATTATAGGACATTGAAATTACGTTGTAAAAATCGTATTATTAATGTTTGCTTGTTAATTAATGTTTTAATATCAATATATACTCGTGTCGCATATATTGCAAAATGTGTTTGCCATTGAATTTTCAGTTGTTCACAGAGGTAGGCAGTTAATGATTATTTATAATTACTATGTTCAAAAGAACGCTTGTGTGTGTGTGAAAAAAGGATAATATTAATAATACATCAGCCATATGTCAGACCATGACAAATTAGCGTTCGCAATTAGTCAAACGACCGTCGCCGCGTATATACAGAAAACTCGTCTCGCTTAATGTGTCGTAAGTATCCCGCGGATGTTGATTCGTCGTTTGTGGCAGCGATCGTTCATCGCGGTTGTTTCTTCGGGAGATGAGGCGGTTTTCGCTGTCGGATCGGGTTTCGAGATAGTCCCCTCCGCCAGAGAATACAATTGCCGTCCCGCCGAAGCCATCGGGTAAACAGTTTCCATTCGTTCGGAAACGTTTCTAATCTGCCAACACAGCGGATCAATGAACGGTCCGAATTAACCGCTTCCCGTTTCGACAGACCGCGATATAACGGGGATTATTAATTTTGCCAATAACGCCGCGAGGGTGCCTCCTCTCGGCGCAGATGGCGTATCACAAGTCAATATACTTTTCCGCGCCGAAACCCTCGCATTGCGGGAACACGTGACGGGTTCTCTGAATTTTCGTTACAATCGCTAATTATTTCTTTGACCTGCGCCCATCGCATATGGTTGTTCATTGCTTAAGATAATAGAGAAAGAAACGCGCTAAAGAAGAAATGCGCTATATCTTAAAGATTACGAACCAATATATTGTAGAAACATTTTATAGAGAATAAGATAACGTTAATAAAGTTTTGGGATTATTATATATCTAAGAGAATATATATTAATCATAATTTTTAATCTTAATGATTATTTTGTTGGCGCTAGATGATACTATGATGATGGCATAATATTGTAAAAGAAAACCTCTATTATTTACTACTGACATCAACTGTATTGCTGTCTCTTGCACATATAATTAACTGACGCGTGATATTTATTAACTCTATCATCCTTTACGATTCTCTTCGTGGAAAGTATCGCGAGACGGCGCCTCTCGTAAGACGATATTATTCCATTTCCGACGTTTCTTTCTCAAGGTTTACTGAGATCATTGCGAATCTACATTTCACTTAAATACGACTGTCCATGCACGTACTTATACAACATGCAATGTACTCGAACTTGTCCGAGTAAACGACGAACAGGAGGAGGAAAACGAAAAGGAAAGGAAAGAAGAAGACAAGGAAAGAGGAAGAAGAAGGCGACGAAAGGGAGCACGAAGGGAAGGAAGGGGGAGAATCACGAAGGTGGGAGAGAAAACCGATGCTCCTGCCAGAGTCAGGACACGATCGTGGACCATGGACCTCTACGGAGAGAGAAGAATAAAGTAACCTCCTCTGTATATATGCGTATATGTGCTTCTACATACGGGACGAAGGAAGAGGAAGATATAAAGAGGGTACTGAGCGTAAGCAAGAAAGGAAACGAGGAGCACAACGCGACGGCGGCGAAGGTGCGGTAAAGAGAAACTGCGAAGGAAGGCAAGAGAGAGGCCGTAGGCAGAGACAGAGCGGAGAGCGGCCGCGCGTCGGAGCGCGAGACAGAGATAAGAGACGAAGAGAGAGGAGAGAGAGAGGACAACCCCCTCTTCTTCCTCGGGTTGTGACTCCGAACGCCGGCGATATCTCGACCAATCAAATCACGCCGCGGGCTCCGCCTTTTATCATTATTTTACTTGTTTTCCCTTTACTTCACCCTCATTGGATGACATTCCCCGGACCATATCGCGGGACAAAAAAAGGCATCCGCTCCCAGAAGAGGACTCCATGCTTCCTCCCGGGGTCTAGTGTCCTCCGGTACCCTCCTGGTACCCTCCTTGGTCCAGCAGAGACCTCCTCCAGAGGGGAACCCTCTCCCGCGGACTTACTCCCTGTCTATCCTTTGCACGTGCAACGATGGAACTTGTACACGACGCTGTGAAACTCTGACGGCGGTTTGACTTTGTGCCCCCGAAATCGGGTGAGCCAAAAGCGAGTTCGTAAATTATTATACCTTGATCCACCTTTGACTTTGATGCATCTAAGAGGTCACGATAATAGCTACGTCAAAAATATGAAAAATTTCGATCTTAATAAAATCCCTGTGGAAAACATCTCTATTTATCACTTAGGGAAGATATTGAGAAATATCTGTCGCTGTATCTCGATCTTGGATAATAATTGTTTATCGTTACACGAGTACCTACAAAGTTATCTTCTTGTGATACTTGTTCGTATTCATTTGCGCAATAATTCATGTTTCATTTCTCGATGATTAAATCAATGACTTACAATTATAGGATCTCTTTCCTTGGAGAAAGCTAGCGATTATTCAAACGATCGAAGATCGATTAAAAAAATCGGTTCGATTCGTGAGTCTCGCGGTCGTGAGAATCGAGGATGAGAATCGCGATTGTCGCAGTAGCCGCGGGTGAATTCGTATCGATTCGTCCGATGCGTCGAGGACATGATTGACGAGATTCACTCGTCAAGGATTACGCGGTTCGTTGGTCGAGATCGACGATTTTGGGATATGAATACGTAGACAAATATATAGATATAACGGTGTATCCGTCAGTGGCCGCTTCCTAAATCGTAGAATCTCAAAATCGCTCTAGGGACACATATCTATATCTTCTACTACAGCGAAATATTATTGCCCAACAAATGAACCAATAACTTCGAACTCGCTGATAATTCCATGGAATTATTAATTAAAGAAATTATTAATATTATAAACGAAATCATTAGTATCTGTTTTCAATTCGGCGAACTCTGGCGAATCTGATTACCTTATCCCTTTTGGTTCTATTTCTTTTTATTATTATCGGACTTGAAATTTGTAATCCAAATAAGTTAACACTTGTAGTCTATAAAATATAAAAAAAGGCGTAATGGTTATAAAAATTAGTTATCCAGTTGCATTGAACTAATTTTTAATTTTTATTTAAAAAAATTGCAAAACGTAAAAAGAAAAGCAATTTTTCTAAGTACAAAATAATTTCAATTTTCATATCAATAAAAATACTCTCGAATCTACTTTGAATATTTGTTATTACAATTTTCACGAGAATCATTTTAATTGGGTTCGAAATATGTAGTATTCAATATCCATTAATATCGTTTTGGTATTAAAAAATCTGTTCTCAATTTCTCTTGAGTCACAGCAATTGCAGATAGAAATTTATCGTTTGCCATCTAATTTCAGTGACCATCGTGGCGTCGGTTCTCCAATGTTTGTCGCGCATTTTGGACGAAGTTGAAGTCGCGAGCCACGGCGGGTCGGTAATTCACGACGCATAAATTCTCTCGCGTGCCTCTCGCGGGCCTTAAAAAGGAAAAAAAGATTCGGTCGCACCTACATATGTCTCTGATCTGGCATTGCACACGCTGCATTGTATGTATATCGGGCGGCATAGACGAGAGGTGAAGAAGAGGAAGGGAGGGACTGAGAGTCACATACCTGGAGAGAAACAATGTTAGTCAGGGAGGATCGGAAGAATTGCGAGAAAGTGACGATGAGAATAAGATATAAGAAGGGAATCCGTTATAATTCGAATTCGGTTGCGAGATCTGTATCGTTAATGACAACATAATATTTTATTACACACTTTCTTATTGTGTGAGTCCACTGTCGGCACTGATAACACACACTGTAATTGATATATTTGATCATATACCTCTTTTTCCTTAATTACTATTTTTTCTATTTATATTTGTCAAAAATGCTAACTTTGTTCATTTCTCTTATCTTTTTTCTGAAACATTTGAAAAATATATTGTCAAAGATCTCAGCAGAAATGAATCATAATATAATTATCGCTGTTAATTATATATTGTTTTGGATAAGAAAGATTTCTGAAGATCAGTGCGAGTGCGAATGAAATAACTTAAAATATTTTTCATTTTATGTGGTATATTATATTTCTTCGCAATAGCGCAGTGTCCAGACGAGTGATGCATTCCGACGGGAATTTCGAAATTTTTTTTCCGGCAGACGCTTCGATCGGTGCGTTTCCCGTGGCAGGTGGATAGTGATTTGTTCGAAAAGCAATATAGCGGGTTATCACCGTTGTGGAGGAGTACGAGGCGACGAAGGAGGCGCGGATGAGCGCGTGGGATGAGCGAGGGGAGCCCCCGAAAGGGGGGAAAGCACGAGGGGTGCCCTTTTCCTGAAATTTGCATGAGGTATTAAAGCGCGGTGGCTGCGTTCACCAGCGGAGCTCCTGTTTGCCGACACCGAGTGCGGAGGATCAAAGGCCCTCTGCCAGGCTTACGTCTCTCTTCCCTTCGGGAATGAGTGATGGGAAGGCAGAGAGAGAAGCAGAGAGAGAGAGAGAGAGAGAGAGAGAGAGAGAGAGAGAGAGAGAGAAAGAGAAAACAGGCAAAGAGAAAGAGAAGGACCAAAAGACAGTCGGAAATAGAGCAGAGGAATTCACCGCCAACCTTTGGCGTGCATCTAGAAAAGCTTTCATACGACAGCCAACTTTAGATCTTGGATATCGCGGTCTTTGTCGTTAAATCGTACGGCTGATTTCCTTCCTCGCTATGAGATTTCAACTGTGTTACCTCCTGTCGTCGTAGGTTTGGCGAGATGCACCACCGACTTTGCCGTTCGTGTTTGCTTTTGTCGACAACGATTTCGCTTTCCGAATATTCGTGGAATTTTAATGCTTGTTAACAATCAGATTTTTAAGCAGAGCTACTGAATGCTTTTGATTGATTGGGCAACCCAGGCAACTTTATTTTGTATATATTAATAATAATGAAGGAAGATAAAATATACATATATTGTAAACATAAGTCTCATGAGATCTCATCTTTAAATTATATAAGACTAATTTTTTTGTACAAAAGCATATCGACAGTTTTCTCTTTCTCTTGTGTGTATGTGTGTGTGTGGTATTTTATTCATGATTTCTATTTAAATACTCTAATGTTATATCCTAAAGAAAAAACAAGAAATCTTTATATTCCTGTTTTTGACTTTTAGCGCGATGCTACTGACGGTCTGAATAGAATTCATTAGCAGATATAATTAACTCGTTAATGGGTTAATCAAACCTTCCGATTCTTGTCCCGCGCATTGTTGATTCGTGTCATGAAAAAAATATAGTATGGCGCTGACTTTGGGGTCTTTGGGTAGTGGACAAATGATATTCCGAGAATGTTAACGCGCGTAAGCGTATTCTTGCTCGCATCGTGTCCCGTAAAAACGCTGGCAGTGATGTATGCCGACGAAGGCACGCATCGCATAAGTAAGGAGGACCTTGAGCCGATTCATCGGCTAACAGGGGGACTAGGCCCCGAAACTACTCGTCGAAAGAGCCTCCTTTGCTCTCCGAGATAGAAACTTCGGCAACCAAACATTAACTTGATCTTTTTAAAGACAAATTTGTCATTGCCAAAAATCATTGATCGATATCTTTCTTAGTTTTTATACGGAAAACGATCTGTCTAGTTTCCTTTTAGAATCCGAGCATTAGCATAAAGCGTAACTACGTGGCCTTCGTTTTTAATAATTTATAGAAATATTTTGCCTTGTTAACACGCTAAATCATTATCATTAATAATTGCGTTAATTTATTAATAGCGTCTGTAGATTTCATAAAATATTTTTTTAGCCAGAATATTCACTTGCTACCACTGCAAAATAAATTATATTCCATTGATATCATAAAACTGTTGCTCGCTGACGTTTTCGAAATAAAGTTAGCATCTTTCCGACGTACTCGCCGGAATGATTCACGAGGTGTAGGATTGCGGCTGCAGCGTTCCTCGCGACAGCTAAGCGGGTGCCAAACCGCATTTTAGGCGAGCTATCCATGGCATACCTTAGCTTCCAGCATAGGTAAGGGTAAGGATATCATTTCGTCGACTCGTCCTGTCGGTCGGTAGGCAGACACGGGGACACGCTTGCTGGCATGTTGCGCCGTTGCGTCAGGAGGGAGGGAATGCAAAAAGGTCGCGGCCCGGGCCGGCCCGTCGCGTTTTACAAATTATTCAATTAGCCCCGCGAATTAAGGTATGCATATTCATCGTTCTCTGATACGCGTATGCGCGCTTCCTGCGAAATATATACTACACCGGGTGGTGCGCGCGGTCCCGGGCTCCACCCCGGACGACGGACGACCGGGCCGCCGACGTCACGACGCATAAACAATTCGTGCACCCGCGCGTTAGACGCTCTAACGAACTCGCAGCTGCATCCGAAATGCATCCGTTTTGCCGGCGACGCGCGGTAGGATAGAGGGGGGAGAGTACGAACCGCCCGCCCGCGTATTCCTCCGTGTTCGCGATGCAGTTGCGCGGATATACATATATGTACGCATGCCGATCTCCATGCAGCGTTTTTCGAGTTAATTCGTTCGCGAAAGAGCGGGAAAAAGAGGTTGGGAGAAGATTTATACGATATACGTTGTTTTTTCTTCTACTTTTTTGACGCCCTAGCCGAATCTTCCCTGCTGCTGATATGGACTGGTGCCGGTGTCGTTAAATCGATATCTTCGCGAAGGAAATCGGTTATCTATCGTTCACTAACCTTTTAATAAAAATGTCGTTACGATTAATTAATCAATTAATTTTGTACGTACGAGAATACTGTTTCCTTAATAAGAATTAGAAAGTTTCGAATATAATGATGTATCGATTCGATTTACGATTTCAATTGTCTTACCTTTTGTTCAATCCCCTCATTATCATCGAATGACAGTGAATCCTCTTATTAACGACACTAATAATAATGTTTTTACTTTCCAAAATGAGAAAAATTATAATTTTCCCTCCCCCAGTACACACGACTTTCAATTCAATTTCTCGCTTTCGTGTTACACGATTCAGTATGTCATTGTTTCTAGCTGCGCAATTCGTCTCTCAGGCGTGTAACGAAATCGCATTGGCGATTCTGCGTATCGATGTCGCACGCGTCGCTCCGTCGCGTGATAACCGAGCGAAACGTAAAGACTGAAAATTAATTGACGACGCGGCGCGCAAACCACCGGGAGGCGATGCGGCTGCATTATTATTTCTTCCGGTAGACAAAACCACGTGCGGCAGCGAGAATAAAATATCGTGTACGTGAAATTGGCGCGCGCGTGTACCGTACCGCGGCCGGGCGGAGTCACGGGTCGGGTGTTGCGTTTAAAACAACGCTCGAGAAATGCACATTTTAATCGTATCACTAATAGCCCGCCGTTTATAAGCCTCGGTGTGTCTCATGAATACGCATATTCCTCCCGGTGACAACGGTACAAAATTAATGAACGCCGGAATACTCCGCACCTACGAAGACCGACGCGACGCGAYGCGTTCCGCTGGCGGATTTTTTCCGCCCGCGAACGGGACCGCCCACGCGCTGCCCTTTTCGAAATCGTTTTCCCTTGCGATTTCTTCATTTTTTTTTTTTTACGTAAAATGTTTCTGCCACGCCTCGACGTTCCAACGAATCAGGGATCGTCTCGACATCTGTCCACAATCGTTTCGTTTCGTTGTTAATAATAAATTGCGCACGATAAATCAACTGGGGTAAATAAACAAGGATTTATACGATTTTATTTCGCTGATAATTGTTGCCTTGACACGCAAAGATTTTATCAGGGTCACGTTTTTTTATTGCAAAAAATACGGGAAACGTTACAAGATGCGTTAACACTTGATTGAGTGATTTATATTAAGCCTGAATTTTATACATTCATGCAAAAAAAAATTACGTAATAATTTATAACAGTTAAATAAGAACCATTTATTTAATTACATCGAGAGTTTAACATTTCTGAAACTGGCTTCTAAATCGTTACGTAGATTTATTTCGGCAGTAACAAGAAAGCGGCGGTGTATGAAGGCAAATTGAATGCATATTTATGTTCTCGTTAACGATGATCCCGATGAATGATGCCCGCGTAAACACGTAAGAAAGAGGCTATCGTCGCGTCGTTACGCCGAAAGTATTAATAAGTGCGCGTTTGCCGGGATAGAAATTTGCATTGCACAAATTACAGGCGCGGATTATGCGCGCGCCGAGCGTATCTACGTAAATACTCGGATATAATAATTCCGGTAATTGATACTTGTGCGTAAACGTTCCGACCGTAATTACATTTAACCACGGTCGTTAATAAGCGTCCGAAAATTTATAGAGCATGTTATAAGTGTTTCGGCACTAAAGTATTATCTGCGTATGTTAATGAATCGTGCACGTGATTAGCGCTGTAGAGATGACGTGAAGTTCACGCTTAACATTCTTTCGTTATCTTGACGGTAGACGTCGATCAAGTTGTTTTAAAATCCGATCGAGATGTATCGACAGGATAAATTATTGGCATTCTCATTAATACCATTCAATTGACATTAACATATTTCGGACCATCGCCATTACTCAAATTTGCCAGTTTCGATGATGGTATCTTGCTTCGGACGTGTTACGTTCATTTACGGATGGATTAAGTCATAATGATATCTAGTTATGTTAATGCGCGAGTTTTTTTCAATCATTTTGGCCGGATTACAAGGCGATAATATCCGATGTGAATTTATCTGCAATATCTTTAACTGGCTGCCCGTTTCTTTTGACATTAAATCGTAAGAGTGATTCTAGATTATATAAAACAATGTTTTTTGATTTGTTACACGCAATATTTGAAATGAAATAAGAAAAAAAGCCAATGAACGTCCTTGAACAGAGAAGTAAGTTTTGCTTTCTCACTTCTTCCCGCAGTACGTATTCGTATCTTTTGTGCTCGTTTAATATGAGCCACATCGCGTAAGTACACATTACATAAAATGGCAAATATTGGTAGGGCTTACTGCCGTATTATGCCGACGGTAGCGGCTTTATTGCGCGACATTCTTCAGAAGAAAAAAAAAGAAGAAAATACAGGAAGGCCAAGAGGCCCGGGGTCTCGAGGTCGGCAGATGTCCAGGATGTTGCTGTTATAAGTGTCTACGCGCCGCGCGGGGCGATTCTCCATTATGCAAATACATATATGAACTTCGGTGTCGCCAGAAATGCGATTGCGACCTGTGCCCTTCGAGAAGAGCAGCTGAGAAACGAAAACTCGCTGGACTCATTTTGAGCGTTTATCGTTTTGAATATACCGTATTTATCAGTTATAAAACAATAAACATATATAAAGAAATAGTCTGCGAGATCTGCGACAATTCCTGACAAAGTTCCAGTAAAAATTTAACTTAAATTGGATATCTATTTCGAGGTATCACGTGTTAAAAGATAAGAGTACGTGATAATTTCAATCGAACTTTACATTATTTACTTTATATAGATACCGAAATCATTGGTTTTCGTAGCGGCGATATTTTACGAGAGCAAAATTTATTTATTTGCACTTTGGACTACATACCGTTTTAGCATTTTATGCTATAACATTATTCTGAGCACGGTTGTGGGACGTCGTCGTTAGCAATTGCACGATACTAGGCGCAAAAGTTAGCGATCTCTATGGCAGGTAACTTTTTTCGCGTGACTTTCGCAGGAAGAGAGAAAAGCGTCGTGCGGACGAAAGGGCTGTGGAACGAGCCTAAAGGCGAGGTGAGGTATTTTCCAGCAAGAAGAATCGCGATTAGAACGATTACAGGCTGCGGCGTGCGTGTGGAACGGTTCCATATATCTAGCCAAGCTTTGCGCAACGTGCGCTCGGTCTCGATCTCAATTAACGCAATTATTCGCTCCCTCGTCTAATTACCTATCAAACGGAATTATTATCGCGCGCGCGGTCGTCTCTAATGAACGTTATTAATTGCTTTATGATTTTTCGATAAAACACGCCGCATAATCAAGTTATTATCCCACAATGCGTTTCCGCCGCCGCGCCGCCGCCACTGTCGTCGAGTTATTTTTTTGCCCCTTCCATAAATACTCGTGAATGTCTCGTTTAAATGTTTCCTCGAGCGCGAAACGACGGAATTCACGAGCAAACGAACGGGTTTGGAGAAAGAAAAACGTGTGACACAAAACTCTCTTTCGCAACAAAACGCGATTATTAATAATTATGGAATTAAGATTAATTAGGATTCACTTCCGCTTCAAACTTCTGAAATCTCGATAATGTGCATCGTGAAAGATCGTTGGGAAGTAATCGATGTAATTTCAAGGAAACGATGATAACTTAAGCATCGATTAGGGACGTGATACCGAGCAGCAGGTGATATTAAAACGAAGAGCCGTAAAATTCCGTGAGCGAGACGAGGGTGACGCTAGTCAAATAACAGCCGAGGATGTTCCGTCACGGGCGCTTTTAAGGCACGATCGCTTCCCCTAATTTCTTATCTGTCAGGGCCAATTTGATAGATCGGCGATATAGAAAGTAGCCTTCTATAAAACGGGGCAACCTGCGCGCCACGGCGGACAGGTGCACCGTGTCAGGATGCACACTCAGTCGGGAGAATAAGTCCGACGCACCTGACGACGCGGCTACAACCGATGCGGTTTATACCTCGGTGTCTCTATTACCAGCCAGTGCGCGACTCTCTTTGCCATGCATAAAAGTGCGATACTTTCACGAAATACGAGATAATCAGAGCTTCGCGCGTGGTACGCGTCATGTACGTATACCCGCATGAAATCGAGATTGCGATTATTGATTGGCAGAAAAATACATTAATTACGCGTTGTAATTACGGTCATAATCTTTATCCTTCTCACCATTATCAGCATCGATGGGATTATTGGTGTTATGTGAATTTACAATAATGAGAAGTCTCTGCAAATGAAATCGATTTTACACGACTTTAATAGGCGAGTGCACGCTATCAGAATGCTAACGCAACATGTCGTTTGATATAGTAGAGATTTAAAGTTATTATTTTTCTTATGGTTTTAATTGTTTTCTAATTCTTTTTGTCGATGAAATCAATGTCTCTGTTTTTCACTCATTAATACTGGAAAAATGATTGAAACTCCACAGCAGTAAGATTTCTCGATACATTATTTTTTTTAATATACAATTGTGTATATACAAAAACATAATTATTGTTGAAAAATTTTTTAATATACAAAGGCTCAGTAATTTTTAAAATTAAAACTAAGTAATTAGAGAGCTAATGAGCCCTAAAATAATTATTATTATCATTACGATTATTTTTTACTAATAATTCTAAAGAACATTCCGCGTACTTTGGAACGATGCTTCGGCCAATTCGCCACGATGCAAGAAGCCGCTCGGTTTAATACGTGTAGCACGACGCACGGTTTTTGAGCGAGCGTGACTTTTACGTTCCCACGAGACGTAGGCTCGACTTTTGTCCCATGATCGAGCACAGCGAACGAGCTAGCGAGCATCCTCCGACGAGTCGACGAGTCCGGACGTTCGCGCACGCACTCATGACGGACGGACGCACAACAGGCACGTACGCTACACACAGAACGTCCACGTGTATGGTACAGTCCCAACCGCGAATAAGCCTTAATTTTTTATGAGAACAGTAGCTCGAAAATTTTTATAAAACTAGATATGTATATATATTTTTGTTCAAATCTATTTTTTAGCTGAGAATTTGTGACAAAAACAAATGTAGGAAAGACATAATGGAATAAGTTACACTATAGAAATATGAAAGAGCTGCAAAGACGATATCGTTACAGTTATAAATATCGTTGTACCCTCGGACAAAAAGATTTGTGACAGTAATACCAGTACGGCCTTGCTCCAGTTTCGCAAAAATTGAAGCTCGCAAAGATCGCCGGACGTTTCGCGACAGGCTGTATTTTCGACCAAGTGCCTGTCCAATATTTCCGTGATTTAAAGCGAGATTGGAACTTCAAGCGGCCACGCGAGACACGAGTCCCTGGACTATTTGTGGTGGCGACTGTATGCACACGTGATAATACACACGCGAGCACACAAAAGGCCTTAGTACGGCGGTACGTGATACCAGTTTCTACGTGGGTGCTGGACGTTTTATGACTTTCGGTAGACTCGAAAAGGGATGTCTCCTTCATAGGTCAGGCAGGTGAATTCCTCGTTTGATTCCATGATAAGTATCTCATCCGCGTGCGCCGACGAGTTTCATGAAATACTCGTCTGGCACGTTTGCGCGACGGTTACCGCCGAACTTGGGAAAGAGGCGGCAAGACATAATTAAGCGTGTGCGCTAATATTATATTAAATATTATACTAACTCGTTATTTGTTATCTCAATGGGAAAAGCGTGAAAGAAACCAGATACTTTCTTTTCTTTTCCTACAATTGTAAATCACTCTTGTTTGGGGGCCAATTAAAGGAGGCGCGGCTCTTAGATTTTAGCGGTGCGTAACCGGAACGCTACGCGTGTAACGTATGCGCTGTTAAATTAGAGAAGAAATCGGGAGATAATTATTAGCACACGGAAGGATAGCTGATATAATCGTAAGAGAGTCTGGACTGACGTCGACTGAGAAATGTTGTTTTGTTGCCGTGTCTACGGTGCGTTACGATGTGTATCGATCTGCATTATATTTGTTCACCACGATTGCAACTAGAAACGCAATTGAGAAATTATTCGAGACTCTCCCCTTATCCATAAATTAATTAATAACGTATTTAATTAATAAGGCCAATCTCACGATCGTTGTCAACGCTCATTTATTAAAACGGGTATAGGGTGTATTAGATGCCGTGCGCTTTCTGTCGGGTGCAGAATATAGAATTTGTAGCTAAGAGAAAATAACCAATTTCTATATATTATCGATAAAAAGCAATAAACATATAAATTTGCACTAAATTATTTCTTCTAACGTGAACGCTTAGTTGTGAGCAAATTTGAGACGATGAAGCCGAGATATAATGTTTATAAACTATTTGTGTAGATCGAACTTTTTTCTTATTTATCATTTTCCCTATATTATTAATAATTAGACTCTTCTCTTTAGTAATAATATCGGTGCACAGTATCATCATCGATTTTCGTCGTTCCCCTTATTCCGAGGCTAGTTTCAACACTTTTGGGGTCTCGTCTCTTCCGCTCGTTAACCGGGAAGAGTCGGAGCTTATGGTAATTTAAAGTAGTCATCCCCAGTCGATTCTTTCCTAAAGCTATTAGGCGATCATCTCGGATTATCCTACGATTCCGGGTTTACTCGGAACTCGACTTTTCTAGGTTTTCGCTCTGTCACGCGCTCGCAATACGTTCAGCCGTGTATGCTTGCCTTTCTTGTCGATCTGCTAAGATCAGCAGGGGTATATCTATACGTCGAATAAAAAAAAATTAATTCTGTCAAACGAAAACGGTAGATGCTCCTCTACCGTTCTTCGTGAGAAACGTCGGGGCCATCGAAGAAATGTTATTCTTGCCACTTGCCAATTACCGGCGTAACGATTATCAGATCTCGCCGGATCAGTAATTATGTATTACGTCGGTACAATGTTGAGCTTATTACAACCCATGCGGTCTTATCTCTTGTGATTGTATTACCTAGGAAATCATTTTTTTCCCCGCGTGCCGTTGCGAATAACTGTACCGGTCCCGGGGTCGTTACCACATTATCATTACTTACGTCTTTGTTATCAAGAAAACGCGACCTGCTCTCGCGCGGTAACCTTACAATTAGATTCTCAGGGTGTTATGAGGGCACCGCTATTGCCGTTCGTGTCTCGCTATTGCACCGACGTGCGTGCGTGCAYACGGCCTGGGCGAGAGAGATAATCGAAAGAAAATACAGTTAAAACTATCAATGTATACGCGCGCCCTAAGTGACCGTAAATTATAATTACCGCAAAATCCCATGGCGCCGCGGTGGCGATAAGTCATATTAATTGCCATTAAACAGAGTAGCGTTGCATGACTCCGTTCATTTTGACGAGGCATCTCTTTTGGAATAAAATAAGGTACCTCAGAGAGAAAAGTCGAGAATGCTAAAAATAGAACGCAGAACGAGTGGGAGATTAGTTTTTTTTTTCATGTTGAAAATTAGCGACAGGTTTGATGGAGAGTCATCACGCTAACTCCTGCTGTCGTCGCGATTTTTATAAATCGCTTATGACGCGGTTACGTGAGGCAGACTTACGTACCTGCGCGAACGATATCGCGGACAAGAAGGTGGTAGCAGTTTCCAACGAGGCGCCCTACGGGGAGTTCCCGACAGCACGGTGGAATAACTTTGCGGTTGATTTATACTTCCGACAGACGTAACGAGCTTGCGGTCAGACCGCGGCGTCACCCGTCCATCGCCTGCACAAAAAAGAAATAATAAAAAGGATAAATCAATAAGAATATCATTTTGTTTCTCGTTGTGCAAATAAACGGTACCGTAACTCGCATCTGCGGTCAGTTTTCGGTCTCAAATTGAAAACTTGCTGTAAATAAGATTACACACGCGATGCCGTGGAAATTTTCTTTTTAGCTTGAAGGATATGGCTGCACGTGCCAAGATTGAAAACAACTTAAAACACTATAAATTAGTTATTATTTACAATATACCAAGAGCGCAAAAAAAATTTTGCAAAATGAATAAATATTACTTGTATGAGATATAAATAAATATTATTTATTTATATTGACATCTATAACTTGAAAGATTTTTATTTGAAAGATTTTTGACTCTTCTGTTTACGTCGCATCTTTAGTGTAAAATTAACTATTTTTCGCTGCATATATAAATCACGATAGAATATAAAGAATCGAGAAAATAAAAATATTGATGTGTATGTTTTCCTTATAAAGTAGATATTCATGAATTTATATGTTTTTAATACGAAACGCATAAGTTTGGAGGAAAGAGGGAAGATTGCCTTCTGACATATTTTTATCCTCTGTCAGTTTCTTTGTCACGTTTCATGGAACAACTTTAGGTCTACTGTTAGAAGATGTTAACGAGATAGTGGATTCGGACAGGATGCTCGACTCGTTGACTATCAATGACTCGAATACGTAGTTATGCCTCAGATGTAACTTGCACGAAACATTTCACATTACATTACTAATATGCAAAAATATTTAATATGTAACAGATTCTTGACAAATACAATTTTCCGATGGACCATCTCGTATTAAATGGAGTATTATTAGTAACGAAAATAGGAACTGCTAGGTTTAATAAAAGAAATCTGAACATTGTCAAAGTTTAATTGAAAGAAGGAACGAAATTAAATCTTGTTTCATTAATATTGAAAATGCCAAAATTAATTGACGAAGAAAATAAAACGTAGATAACGTCGCGCAGCGTCGAGACAGCGTTTTGCAACGGACAGTTTCAGAAGAAGGAGAAACAGTGAATGAAAAGGCCAACTCGAAGATTTGTGGAGCCACCGGTTTTCGTCTCGCACTCGTCTTCATGGCTGACGTATATGTTATTCGAAGAAGAGTCTTCCTCCCGCGAGGATGCGACGGGGGGGGAAAGGACAGCAATGTACACTCGCGGAATACCTAATGACTTAGGGAGCTTTGGGACGGCGAGGAGGGGGTGGACGTGAGGCCCGCCGTAGAGGTCCCAAAAGTTGCAGCACAGAGAAAAGAAGCCGAGAGGAGCCCGAACGAGACTCGTCGCCCGCAGCGTTTTTTGCGTTTAACTTCCTCCCGTCTCGCCTTTTATTTGGGCCAGACGGGAATTCAGCTAAATGCATTGATTAAACTGCTGACATCGTTCGGGCCGCTCGGTGGCCACCGTGTCTCCGCGGGTCCGAGAGTTGGCCCTTTTTTGCCGCGCCGTCCGTCCTCCCTTTCATTTTTGTCCCGTCACTTCGGATCGCGAATCGTAACTCGTACTTCGACAATCGGTATTTCGTGCGATCGTGGCCAAAGATGATCGGATTGTTGGTCAAGAATTTAGCGAGGTGGAATTTGACATTGTTTAACAAATGCTTCGGAACAGATCCAATCGCGACGGAATTCCATTGCAATTATCTCGCTCGTTACGCTAAAGTCAATGGCATACTTGGCAGTAATTAAATTAAGAGCGATTTCATAGTTTATAGAAGACAGGTGACGAAGACAAAGTGAGAGAAAAGATAGAGGTATATAATGTAGAATGTAAACGTTTAATCGTAATAGCTCGTAGAGATAGATAATATCTACGTGAAAAATGTAATGTTCTTTAATCCCTTAATTGACTCTTGTTCGATTAACGCTCATGTGAATATATATACTCGATTTTATCTTATTAGACGAGAAGTGACGTGTAATATTTTGTAATACGGCATATACGGGAAATCTGAAAAGAACGCGGGTAATACATCTCGAAATTAAATTGATAGGGAGTCTTGTCGCGTATATCTTGACGAGGCGAGAGTGATTGAATAGATATATTAGAGTAGCACATGTACGGGTAGAATTATATGAGCAATATATAAATGTCAAATATAATAAATTATTTGAGAGATTAATATTCTCTCGACAAAACTTAATTTATGTATCTTTTCTGATTTAAAAGAAAAATTTAATTGGCCAGATTGAATAATTATACAAAGAGATATAAAGGTTTTTCCTCTTTGGTTTTTACGAAACTTCTCCGTCCTTTTAATTAGTCTGGGCCTCATCATGATACGAAAAACGCGCCACGGGTTCGTGATGGTGGCACGAAATGCAGAAACGAATGTGTCTTTTCGCAGGTCGTTCGGCAGACGAGTAAGTTTGGCATGCATCACTCGCTCCTTCGAACAGCAAAGAGCCATCTATGGAATTACCCCGATGATTAATGGTACGACGCTGGCTCGGGGCACCCTTCCACCTTGTTTTCTAATTCTCCTTTGCCCCTCTGCATGCTCCTCACTCTCCTTTCTCCATGTATTCGACCGCCTACGTCCGCCACGGTCTCTGCCGACGTGCTACCAGCCACCGGCCCATCTTGGGGCCCAACGGCTCCGAGGACTTCAGAACTCGCTGTAAAAGAGCCGGCCGACGAACTGTGCTCGGTTATCATGTAAAAGAGCGTACAATATTAAATCTGCATTGCCCATGCCGACCATATCTCATCCGCCCGTCTGTCTTTCTGTTCTTCTCTTCATCCTCTTCTCGATTTAATCTAGATTAAATATTTAAATTACTTTGTGTATCGCAACCGCTTTATTAAGATCCAGCATGGCTTTCCGTTTTTGTATACTTAGTCGACGTGTTGCTTGCGGGTAGTTAACGCCATTGCAAATTGCTCGCTTCCATATCTCATTTAAGTTTCTAATAATTCAACAAGACGATGTATACGACAACTCCTATTTACGTCGACGCCTCTTTTTTTACTTTCATACTTTGTTTTATTATTATTGAACCCAATAGGGCATTTGTTTCTATTTGTTCATATTGCTTAAACATGTTCTGTTTCGTCTATAAATTTAATAATTTTACATGCGACTTCTAAATCTTTGAGAATAGATTTTTAATTTACAGTGAATAGATCAAATTAGGACCCTTTTACCACTTAAGATAATCTGCGAAAAATTGTTTTATCTGGGAAATCGTCGATGGTACAATGGCATTGATCTTTCGCAAAGGTGTTAGCTACGAATAAAAAAAAAGAAAACACGCGACGAAACTATAGGTACCGAAGTCTGTATATGAAGGACAGAAAGAGGCGATAAAGAGGATACGGCGATATGACTCAGGGCAAAGTCGAGTGGTGCTGTGCAAGAATCGGCCGGCGAAGAAGGAAGAACGAGATATAGCGAATTCGGAATCGCATGTCGGGGAACAGTAAGACCTCCCAAACAACCCCAACGGGGGCATCTTCCCTGGGAATAGCAGTGATTCCGGGGAAATGTGCAATATCTTCCGTGATCGGGTATTATTACGTCGTGATTACAGGTTTTGATCTAGGCTAGAAGCGTCCAGAGACCTTCCCCTCTCACCACACTATCCCCCCTTCTCTGCTTTTCCCTTTCGGCACTCTATGCACCGTCTTGCGGCCGTGGCGATGCAGCGTCGATGATGCGGCTAGAAACGAGTCGAGGGAACAGCACGAAGTTCGGGAAGGGAGGCATATTGTCCTCAACGACTGGTCGCTATCGTCGCCGTCACGTCGTCATGCGATTCGTGACGGCCGCCACCGCGAATCGCCGTGGGAAGCCACGTAGCTTCTATTCCGCTTTCTCTCCTCTGCTCCTTCTCTCCTCTTTTTCCATTCCGGTGCGCTCTCCGTATCTTCCTCTCGATTACGGACAACGGAATAATGAATGACCTATGCCGCAATGCCGTTGCCGGTTGCTCTTTCATCTCCTCCCCCGCGATAGTCTTGCCACGAAAACGGTCAACGATTCTCGTTGGTCCGCTACCCATGAGATCCGATCAGATCTAACTGTTTCGGATCGGAACAGCGGCACGATCGAGACATGCTCCGACTAGCGCCGCTTCATAATTGGAGTATGAACCGCACGTATTTCTCATGTCTGACTCGTTGCTTTTTGAATCTTTTCAGGACATGGGATACGTTCTCTTAATGTTCCAAATGTATTTTACGAATGTGTTCTCCTATAAAAACGTATATGTTTCTTGTAGTGCAGGAAGACTATTTTTTATTTCTTTTGTGTAATAAATGAATAACTTTGAGATGAAAATAGAAGATTCAGTAAAAGTTAAAAGATTTACTTTTTCTATAATTCTTCAAATAACATAATTTAGAGCGGAAACATAATTCTATATATTTATTCTTTTTATTATTTAACCAAGACTAAAAAATATGATATCAATGATATCATCACATGATATCATGGTGAAAAGTTGATATGTAAGTCGCGAGCGTGATTCTTAATCGCGAAGGCAGGAAGTGCATCCGTAGAAGAGAAACTACAGAGTGGTCGAGGTAGGAAATATTATAGTATATAGGTGCAGCTATAGTCGTTTTAGGTTCGTCGAGAATCTAATGACAAGTAGCACGCGATCGCGCGTCGCATGTAGGTTCGCACTTTGGGACCCGAGATTGTCGGGGGAGACATTATGAAACTATGAGACAAAGGGTGGAACGGAGTTAAGTAGACGGTACAGTATGGGGTGAGTGAAGAGAGAAAGAGAGGGAGGAAGAGAAAGAAAGAGAGTGTGAGGAAGAGGAGAGCCGCAGGGCGAGGAGGAGAGGTACATCGGCCCGCATTGCGGAACGATGCGCAACAGCTGCACCTGACACGTCATTTGTGTGGAACGTGTATCAGCACCGGCGACGGCTAATTATTATTCCACGTGCGCAAATGCATGCGCGCTTGCCCGTTCGTTCGTTCGTTCTTAAGTCGTCTTTCATGCGCGAACCGGATGAGAGACGAGATCTCATCAGAACACTGTCTGATAGTTTCCTAGCAACTAGAATTCCTGTAGACTAGGAAACGTAATGTAAAATGACGAATCGATTCGGATTACGCTATTGCCATTTACAATTACATGCATTCGAAATGCAGAATTAATTCAATTTCAGTTTAATTGAAATCGTTTATATGTGCAATGTCCTTGTAAGTCGTTTTAATTTTCAGAACTTTATAAAGTGATAATCTTAACGCGTAAATTTTATACGTTTATTATCAAACTAATCTTTCGTCTTCTGTTTTCCCAGTAAATGCGAGACTCAGTCATTATTCACATTGTTGCGCAGTATTACTTAAATGCACATTATGTCGCGAGGTGCACACTTCATGTATGTTAAGTTACGATCACGATTACGCGTCCCCTTATTTACTTCCCGTGTTTCCTTCAAGCTGCACACGCTGCTGCAATAAATGTCACTTCCGTCGCAACTACGCTTCTGACGAGAAAACTTAAGGCGACAGGCAGCCACAAATATAATCTTGTCATTTTTATTTATCGCGGTATTTTCATCAATATTATCAATTGTAATAACGGATGTTTTTACGAAAGCAAGATATGACACACTTTATACGTTTAAACATAATCTGAGCTATTTTAATCTCGTTCTTGCGATGGACGTTCATCTTTAAATCTTTTAATCGGCTTTGCCAGTAATCAATATCTTCGAAAAAAATTTTTCGGAATTCGTTCTACAGCCTGGGGATAGTAATAGAGTTATTTCGAATTTCTGCCGGCCAATCTGTTAACGCAATAGGCACATGGCGCCTATTGTGCCCGTGTACGTCGAGGGACGTCGGATCACCCCTAGGCATGAAATTAAACCGTCACCTACCTACGCGTCCCGCACGATCGCGGCATTCGAGGTCTTCGGATGAAATTGTCCGTCTAATTTTATCACGGCGGGCTTTAAAATGATGGAAGGTCTCTCCGGGATAAGCTCGGGCACGTGGGGGCCAAGGGGAGCCCCGAGGTCGGGCTTTAATAAAGAAACCCGACGCGGTTGGTTCGCGACAGGACTGCTGTTTGCGTGGTGCGCGCCGTCAACCGTACGAGGAAATACGTAAATCCTCGAAATCCTCTCAGGGACCGCGAAACGAGTTTCAGCGACGATATTTGACATAACTCGATAACCCGTGCCTTCCTTTTGCGCGTTTACGCATCTTAAGTTCAGACGCAATATCGCAGTTCTGGGATTAACGTCGTCAATGAAAAAAATTTTGAATTTTTTTTACGATAAGAAAATTATTGATTAATCTCTTAAAGAATAACCCTTTCAAATTGTGCAAAAAAAGAGAATCAGGTTCTTATTTATTTAATAGCATTGAATTAAAGGACTGCAAATATGAGTTGTATCTGAAGAGATTAATTTAGAGTCTCTAGGTAGAAATTTTGTATCTTTGTCTTCGCCTCGGTTTTCACTCGAGACGTAACTGCGAGACTTATCTATGATAAGCTTCCATAATAATGGACTTTTATGTAAGGGGTACTTTCTTTAAATATCAAACGCTGAACTTTAAACGTTATGCTAAACTTCGATAACGAGCGCATTTTAATGTCTGTCTTTGAAGCGCTTTCGAAGAGATAACCGTGAAGTATCGCTCCCATTTTATTCTTCGACAAGCATCGTATTTTAATTCGTTGTAGAACGCATCGCATTACATTGCGATCTATCGACATACGTAAAATAGACAAGAGAGTATTTAACAGTTCGCATTTTATCGGAGAAAACTATTCTAAATAAATTTGTAAAGCATAACAAATATTTTACTATTATTCGAAAAATAATTCCAAACTATATTTAAAAGTTATAAAATTTAAAACTTTATAATACTAATATAAAGAACTACATAATATCTATCCATCAGCGTACATGATTAAGGTTAATCTAGTCGATCATAATTTTCCGAGATCTATTGTTCATAACTCCAATTATTGTTGAAACGAAGCCACGATATTTTGAGGACATAGTTACATTATCGTGCGAAGAAAGTCCTGTGATCTTACCGCGTCGATTTCTGAAAATTTGCGACTTATCAGCGAGCACGCTCCCGAGTAACCCGCGGAAGCCATTTGCCAGGCACGGTAGGTAATTAGCGTGCGAAACGCTGATCCGCCGCGATAGCGTGCTCGGCCTTCCTCTTACGTAAGAGCCCGTGGTGCGCACAAAAAAAACTATTGACCATCCACCTTTATCTTCCGGTCTTATCTATCTTTACCGGTATCGTGACCTAACTAACGATCTTCGTTGTTGCGTAGGTGGATAGGTAGGCAGAATGGTACGCAAAGAAAACAACTGAAGTCGATTATCAAGATGCCACGTTACGCGAATGCAATATGCTTGCGTTTTCCGCGAGACGTTACGCGAAAGCGAGAGAAGCCGAGCGGCTTCGATTACAAAGATGCCGTCGGCGACGTCGAGACGTCTTATTTAAATACTTGTAAAAATATTAATAATGATTTCTTCTGTGAATTGATTTCCTCGAACAATTGATTCTTTAATGCGAACGTTTATCTCTGCTTTCCAATGTGTATTGTCTTTCGTACGAAAAATATATTTCTAGATACATTCGTATTTCGGCATCTGTTCCATTTCCATAAACATACAATCCGTACATATGTATTTTTTATATACACACAATCGGAACGTATAAATTACTTTTGAACGTAATTGCCTCAAGTATGTGTGTCTGAAAATGCGCGACGGATTTGAATATTACTATATTGAAACTGAAATGAGAGAGAAAGAGAGAACGCATTTGTAGACATTGTCGGAAGCGATTATTCTCGTGCTCGTAAGCGTAATTTCCGCTTTAGCGTCACACGCGTTGCTTTTAAGGTCTAGCAGTCATTATTCTAGCAATGCGGATCTTATCAAACATGCAAATCGAATCATAAACGGCTCTGCGTCGAAAGCAGAGCTCGCTAGTACGATTGCGGCATGGAATCTATATCGTATCGGTTTTCCGCTTGTAATATGTGAGAGGTCATACTAAGACCTACTTGTTCTGTAAGCCATTTTTCCAAGTTCGTTCTAATATAATTGAACTGACGAGAAAATAAATCAGAAAATTATTCAGTGTTACATAAGAATTAATTTTAACAAGCTAACTCTGTATACGTAGACAAAAAATTATTTTATTTGCAGCAAAATCGTGATACATGAAATCGTGATCGTGAAATTGTGATATTGAAATCGCGCGTAATGAATGATATGATATTTAATGGGTTATATGTTTAACGAAGAAAATATATTACATTAATACATATAATATTTAATATACAATATGTAATATAATATATAAGAATTATTTTATGAATTATTGTCCCAATCTAATGTCTCAGAATTATTATCCTAATTCTCAGGATAGAAAGAGTAGCGTGTAGTTGTTTAGCGATGAAAGATCACGACGGGTGTTATAAAACCCTATAAAAAGTCCAACAACCGCATATCACGGCATGTTAATACGTGACGAATAAAAACATAAATTGTGATCACGTAGCCGTGAGCGAGGGTAAAACATGTTTCGTCGTTACGACTATAATTTGCCGGAATTCCAATTGTAACGGTAAAACTGCGACTTTGAGCCGCCGTTGATTGCGCGATCGTGCAATCCGCGATCGTGCAATTCGCGATCGACGGGGCACGCGAGGCACGCGTTTTATAATTTCCGTCTCGCAGCCGGGGAAAAGAGCAGGCAGAAGACACGAATGGCGCTAATAAAGCAGTCGGATAATCCGCGAGCGGCTCGGTGTTTCGACAAAACGGCCCCATGGGTGATAGCACGGCTGCACCCCATGACTGTGCGACGTGATTAAAACTAGCGTTGAATCGACGGTGCCGAAGCCACGGGGGGCTGATTGTCAGGGGGCGAGAAGAACCGCCCTTACCCCGTGCTTAGGCTAATTTACTGAGATGTCGTCATGCCATCGAATCTTCATTGCAGCGTTTTCGCTTCCGCTTCACCAAACGCGTCTTTAAACGTTTAACGAATCTGCTTGCCGGAAATTTGACCGTCATCGTCTGTATTTAGAAAGACATGGGACAGTTGTAAATGCTATATTTTTAAAATCATTTTTATCTCAGAAAATATCTTTTCTACAACTTTTATCTTAATGTTTATAAAAAAGATTTATAATTCTCTACTTCGCGTTTAGCGGCTTAAAATCTGATAGATGGCGTACTTCTACATATACAGTTGCTCAATGCACTTGTTTTTTCTGAAGAATTCTGCCAAGCGATAAAACCGATATGGTAAAACATATGACGCATTTTTCTGGCGATAGTATGCCAAGGTACTTTGACAATGTTGACATCGTCTTGCGTCGTAGATCACGATAAAGATAACGGTACGATGGAAAAAGTTTCCATGTCGGCGAATTTGACATGTCGAGGACGATGAGTAAGATGATTGGTTGGCTCGGACAGGTACAAATCGTCGATAAAAGGTGTTCTTATTTTAGAATCTGCTGTCAGTTGAGCGATAACCACTTATCTAACATGTGACGTTCCGAAATTGACTATTTTTTACATCCTTCTTGTACGAGTTGAACGCAATATGATCCTCATATTACAGATAAATATAAATAATCATTAATCATAAAATAATTAATTTTTTCGTCAAACAAGATTTTCTGCATATATTTCGTAATATATCCTTTAATAAAATTATCGCCTACGTAATGACCGACATTTTTCGTTAAAGCTTTCCGTAAGAATGTGAGAAAGTTTGTACTAAAAAAATGAAATATTTAGAAAATCATGAATTACCGCGTTAAAGCTGAAAATTACGTGGACATAAATGGAGCGTGTAATCGTAACAAGCAATCGACTGTTACACCGCAATAGAAGCTTCGCATAAAATGTCATAATCTAAATTGAATAATATCGTGGCGCATAAAAATGCGACAGAAAAATACGGCATAACGACGAATAATTATTCGCTCAATTACGAGGCGCACTGCAATATCGTCGTACTTGAGTCCTAACGATTCGCGAAACAATCACGGCTTATCAAGAAACGTTTTCTTTTTTCTTTTTTTTTTCCCTCTTTGTCGACACGTAAATCCAAGGCGAACTCACGACGCATGTTACGACATATTTTTTATCGGGGCACGCACAGCGGCCGTTATCGCGGGTATTGCCTACTCAGTCGCGACCTATATGCATTCGCAATTTTTCCCTCTTGCGATTGGACGCAGCAGGGGTGGCTGGAAAAATCCAGGTGCGTGGCGTGATTGGACGATACGCACTGGAAACGAGCCCGCGCGGTTATACGCGAACGACATTTGTCGCAACGTTCCCCGCGGGGCAAATTTTATTCCGCGCGCGACGTGGCCCGTTATCGCGAGGATATTACTTTCCCCGCATATTTTTTGTTATAAGCGCTAATTGCACGCAGCGCGCCGGAGGCCTGTCGGAGGATTTACGACGATCCCCGATATCGCGAAACGCGCGGTTACCGCCTTTCCTTTCATCTAAACAAGTGCGTACTAATTCTGTCTTCAGACCGCCTTTCCGGCCTGAAAAATTGTGCCGCGCGATAGTGCGCGAAGGAAATCTGCACCAACATCACAGCCCCGTTTTTCTTTCACGTTTTCTTCGTACGTCTACATGATCATATATTTTTTCTACTCAATTTTTAAATCTTGAATTTTTCTGAGCAGTCAATACTGCTTCGAAATACGACAACAATTGGGGACCGTCGTTTGGAGAACGTCGTTTCCGAAAAAACCTGTGAAACAATTATAGTCGGAAATACAAATAATGTTAATTTATTTTACCGCGTTATAACATCTAAAGATTTATTATTATTATATTTAATTCTTGATGTATCCTGATATCTTATTCTTGATCTTCTTAATTTTTAAAGCCGTATAACGCAACGCTACATGACACGCGTCTCAATCGGATTCAGCTCAGATTCTAAGCATTTGCAATTCGCTCGTCGCGCGTTCTCTTCCCACGTAGATTTCTCCCGCGTTCCCTCAAAACCGCCATCGCGTGGGTGGCAATGACACGTAATAATAACGCCCGGTAACGCATCGCGTGCGACAGCGAGCGAATCGCAGGGAATCGGGCGGCGTGCTGACGGCGACGGTGGCGGCGGGCCCCTCGCGCCTCGCGCACGGCCCCCGGTCTCCTTGACAAGCCGGTGTTTAATTGGCGTTGAAACCAACGGTGTGACGGGAACACACCGTGTGTGCCGGTGGCGTCGCCCGAATGCCCGAATGCCTGAAACTTGCCGCGACTATACGCAGGCGGATCCGCCATCGCTGGTGCGTTACCACGGCGAAACCCGGTAATTACCCGCGGCACGCAACTTCGTATATACGTACGTATGCACGACGTCGTGTGGGTGTGCGACCTATGTGCGCACCACATAGTGCACGGGTGTTTCACCGTCGGTTCCTTCCCGACCCCGCGTCGTCGTTGTTGTTGTTGTTGCTCGCGATGGCGGTACGTTGCCCGCGATGATTTCCGCTCGGGTTTGTTCGCGATGGCGAGCGACTTTCTCAACGTTAGATAGGTGTCACAGCGGTATGTGGGGCTCGCACCGGATACGCACCGCCACGCCGATTTACGCCGATTGGTTCCGGGACGGTTGAAGGATTTGAAGAGCCGGAAAAAATCACGTCGATCGCGATTGTTGATTTTCTTTCGCACGCAAGCGTAATCTTCTTAGATTCAGAAGAATTCATACTTTTCGACAAAAAGAGATGCTGAAAAAATATATAAATAATTGGATTTCTCTTTAAACATTCGTTGAAGTTAGTTCAAATTTGAGATAAGTCCTTATTTATTTAATAATAAAAACAGTTTTTGATCCCGTAATAAGATACCTTTAGCGGTTATTTTAAGTATTTATAAAGTGTTTTGTTAAAGAATTGTATCAATGTCCATCAGTCTTAGTCTCAGAGTTCTGTTTTCAAAAATTAGGGACACGACGGAGAATGCATGCATAGTTCGTAATTGCGAATGTTTGTGCGTAGAATCGTGACGGTAAAAGTATATACTATTGCGCGTGCATTATTTACGTAATGTTATTTCAATTCCCGCGTCATCGCGGCGGAAATTAAAATTCCATCGCGCGGCATCAGCAAACATCGCGCCCGGTTATCATCCGATACCGAGATACACTGCCGACAATGATAATTATCGAGATCGCGACGATAGAGCGAGAAGGATAACCGGCGTAATTATAAGATAGGTCATCTCTCGCCTATTGATTTAAGTTCTTCTATCGTTCGGATCCTCTCCTTGTTCATCGGACGCGGCAATTAGTTTGAGAAAAGAAAAAATGTGTATGAGAAAAATGGTGGAGTTAATTTTTGATCGCAGCGAATTATCTCACGTAACATCTGTACGCTTTAACGAATTCGCAATGGCGAAGTGTACATCTTCAGAGTGGCGTTCGCCATTGCGCGCGTCGTATGACAGGAAACGCGATAATTACTCGCTGCCTCTGTATTCGCGCTGACGTGCAATTATGAGCGCACTTAGACGAAGCATGCAACGCGTATGTACGTAACGTACGTGTATGCGATTCCTCGTGCGACAGGCAATAAGTGGTATCGGTGAACGATCGGTCTTTCCTGAACGCATCGTGCAATCGGGCGACACGGCGGGAAAGAAGTTATTTCTTTATGTGATTTACAACTCTCTCGCTAAACGAACGCTATTGCGTGGCGCAAAGGCTACTAGATAATCCACCATTTTGAAATGGTGCGACAGGAAGCCCGATAATCACCGTCGGTGTACACGCTCGATGGAGCACCGTGCTTGTATGCGAACGCCTACGTCGTCGATGACCATGGCGTCTGTTCCGCGCGTTATTTCAATATTACACACCGCTGGCAACAAAATAAATCGCGAAAATCGAGGTAATTTTGTAATAATTCTGCATAATAATCATCGATCGTCGACGAATTCGTTACAAATTAATTCCGCATTTATTTGATAGGACGAAGGAAAAAGAAAAAAAAAAGAGAGAGGGAAATGATAAATCCGCTCGTTCGCCATTCGTTTCTCGTTGAAAAATCGTCGAAAACCGTCGGCGCGGTGCGCGAAATTTTATCGATCATCAAACGCGATAATATTATGCCGCATAATAAGCGTAAACAACAATTAATCCGTATCGCGATGCGAGCGCGGGCCAATTAATTAATCATCGTCGGCTGTCTAAATGCCGCGAATTCAAATCACCTCGTAATTGATCATAAATCCTTACGATATTCCTTCGCCATTCGTTATTCAATGAATGCGGGCCATCGTTTCAGCACGTCTTTACGCGCTTACACGTTTGGTGCATAAATTTTTAATATCGCAACTAGTTACGTTATTTTATCACTACAAAAACGCGCTCGTTATTGCGACCCCAAGTTACACTTATCCCGGCGATTTAATTGAGTAACGAGTGCTAATCGTGGGACTCTAGAGTTCTGTAACGCGTGCCGCGATATACGAATTTTTCGTTAATTATTCGACAGCCTGGCTCAATTATCATAAATCTTATTGACACCTGCTCGAACGGATTCGCGATAATGTAAAATTGCAACAAGTCACAAGAAAAAGGATTACTTTCATCGATGCAAGAACGATCGCATTGTATTCTAATGACTATCTATATTTGGGAGAAGATACACCTTATTGCCATACATACAAGATTATCTCATGAGAAATGTTGTTATTTATAGACGTTGAATCTGAGACTCGAAGTCCAAATATATATAAATATGTAAATCTTGCCCGTTGCTGTGTCACTATTTTCTAAGCAAATTCTTTCAATCTGTTAAAACATTTATAATATCTGCTATTATATAATATCCGTTATTGATAAAGTTTTAAATTAAATCTCGAATGGAATTGATGTCACTGAGTGTCATTGAGTGTTGGGAATGCTCGCTATTATACATTTTTCTCGCTATTTTTCGTGGCAGAATGTGCAGTGTACTCTCACAAGACAATATTTTAACTGCAAATATTCTCGGGAAAATCGTTAATCATCGGATTTTTTAACAATCTTCGTGCGACGATGTGGCAATCGAGCATTCTTTCTTTGCCGTCGGCAATCGAACGCGACGATTTTACGGACTTGGTCGAATTATTTAACGACTTAGTGTCGAGTTTGGCTGCGACTGTTGTGCACGAGTGGAAAATTTATTATACTCTATGGGGAGAAGATATACTTATGGATCTCTTCTCTGCTCGTGGTATTCAATTCGATAGATGCGCCGCGAATTGGTGTACACAAGAGCTCATCTCTCTTGCAATCATTTTGGCTAAAAGATTTCTGCCAATCGTGCTAAAATAATGTTTGTGATATATCTGCATTTTTCTTATTTATGAATTCTTCAACGGAGAAAATCGTGATATTGACACCGAGATAATTAAAGGATCGAAGAAAGATTAATATAAAAAATTTCAATGCAATTTTCTAAACTAATAAAGAGGTACATTTCTTTTAGAATCAACAATGGCTAATTCTCGAAAATTGACTGCGAATATTCGTTACTAAGCATGTATGTCGATATAATCTAATTGTCATCAAAGCTTCTTGATCCAATTAGTGATGTCTTCGACATGCAATAATAGAATTACGCAAGTGATTTTTCGGCATTTAGGAAGTTCGGCAGTTGAAGTGTTGATTAGTAAACAACAGTTTTATATCTTTGGCAACGCAGTGATTCGTCGTGGCCTCTTGATTATTATATCGCTTGCATTCCATTCGATAATCATACATGTCTATTATTGCACCATAAATTATAATTAGCGTAACGCCAATGCATTTAACTAATAAATTCATTGTCCATTGTGTGCAAATTAATGTATGATAATTTAGTAGATTTTGCTACTAGCTAGAATTAGATCAATCAGGAAGAGGAGAGATGATGTTTGACGGAACGACGGATTGAAAAAGTGAACGAGAGTTATGCTCATATCGGAATTGCTAAATCCCTTATGACTATTAACACGAATGCAGATATAAGAGTATCAGATATTCTGATCTATTAATTATTCCTATTATAAACTCCATATCGCACCTGATAAATTAATTATTATACATTTCTGCATAATTATTCGCTGAGAATCAGCATATTGTGTATAACTATTATAAGAGTTGTTCCACATGCATATATATGCACACAAATATTATAGTCATATTTCGTCTTCATTCGGATTGCAAAAAATTTGATCATTTTTGTAATAAATATTATAAGAATTCAATACTGTATATAATTACATGATATTCTTGTTAAGAATATTTTTGCACTATTCTTGTATTAATTTTATGCGGCAACTGGATTAAATATCTCGATAAAAATTTTATTTCTTCTTTTTATTTTAATTTCTGCACGTTCTTTCATAACGAAATCATGCGATTTAGAGCTAAAAAGGAGTTATCCAGCAGAAGTGAAATTTCGCAAATTATCGAGACGCGATAATTCGCCACGGTCCACCGATAACTATAGTTCATTTGCCGGTTATCCGGCGAAATCTCACGATAGGTCTTCGAGGTCTATTAATTACCTTTACTTACGAGGCCGCTGCCGCACGTTACAGTCGCTGAGAAAGGGTAAGAGGCTGTCGGCATGGGGGTAAAAGGCACTTAGAGTAAGAGTGTATAAAGCAGGCGCACCCTCTGCTGCAAGCGAGCGACCGAGCGATAGACGGGTGGCCCCTCTCTGTCGGGTAGAGTGGGGAATATTTAAAAAGTAATATCAATTACATTTGCATATTCACCACCCACCCATGACCCGCCACCGTCCGCCCCGTTTGCCCCGCCGCCCTCGCTGAGTCTCCCTTATAACACAGGGGCTGTATGTTTTGCCTCTGCCATATATACGTCGATTGAGAAGGATCACACTGACTTGAAACATTCGATAAACAATTATGACGCGTTAATAAGAAAATATAACGAAACCAAAGATTATTAAAAGTCTATCCGTATCTATTTTAGATTTTTATTCCAGTTTATTCTTTTATCTTAGTTGTGAGAAATATTCGAAGTATTAGAGTAATGTATTGTAAGAAATATAATTATTCCATCGACTAATAATAAGTATTATTATCTCTGGCTCTTTCATTTAGGATCTTTCACGTTTTCTCAGTATTTGACTGTCATGTTTGCGGACGTTAGATGTCAAGTTGATTTTTACTATGATGCGAAAATAACAAGAATAGCTTCTTTATTCGAGACAAGCATCGACGGGCAGTCTCATCGGATCTGTCGTTATCGAAGTCGATTTTCGTCGCAGGTCAAGCTCGTGGTAAATCTTCATCTTGAGATTCTCAAGGAACGTCGTATTTTTATGGAAACGAGGAATATTAAAGTGGGCGGTGGACATCTCTCGTTTACGCGAGATATTCCACAGTTTCGCAAGCTCGCTATGGAGGGCAAAGAGAGAAAGAAAGAGTGAGGGAGAGGAAGCAACAGGGAGGACGTGCTCACGGTTGTATCGGTGTAAATCTTTGTTTGCAGGAATTTACGTAAGGGCAAAGCGAGTCCCGCCAACGAGGCGCCGCAATACGATAATGCGATAACGTTTCCCGTCCCGCGCCACTCCCGGCTCTGCTCCCAACCCTTGCTTTCGGCTTCCACAACCTCCCTGCCCCCTTTTCAGCAGGGATTTCGCCATTGTGCTTGGTGCCGATTGTTACTTCGCGCGGGCGTTAACATAACAATACGCAAATGCGCGGCCGCACTTCTCGGTTTTCTTATTCCTCCGCGCGTTTGCCCCTCTTTACTCCCTTGTCTTTTTTTTCTCTTACGCTCCTTTTTTTTCTTCTTACCGCGCGGCACTTTCGCATCGCGACGAATCTCGGCTCCGGCGATGTGACTCGTCGACCTCAAGTGGTTTCCGTAGTCGAGCGTGAGAATAACGAGTAATCGGGAGACCTATTACTTTTACTTTTCGCGATTTTATTCGTGGGATTAGCATTCCACGTGTATAATAGTCTGTTTACACGAATACGCGCGGATTCGTAGGATCGTAAATGCGAATCGGGAGGGAAAAATGAGCTCGGAGATACGCATACATAAATCAACAAGACTTGTAACGTATATTTGTTATGTTTTAAATACGAAAAGAAATACGGCTAAAAGGAACAAAAATTGTATTTATGTTCTTAAACGTGAAACGGAAGTTCGACGCAAAATTGAAATTGGCAGTGTAATTTTCACTGCGAATCTGTATCGGAGATTCAACACACTTGTTCGCAAGGACAAACGAAAGAGAGAATGCGGCGAACCGCGATAAATTTGGCTCGAAAACGTAGTTATCGTTGCCGCACTGCCGTGATTATTTTCATTACGGTATACAACGCGGCCGATCGCTATCTACGGCTTCCCACTGTACGGCAAGGCTTAGATTTCATGTTTTTTTCTTAATGATTTGAGCAATTAGCCACGCTGAATCCCCTGACTTCTCGTTCCAGTTCGCTCCCTCGTCTCCTCCCTCTTCCTTTTGCTAGTCGGGAATTCGCCATGAGTCCTCCGCCGAGGACGAGCACGAGGGAAAAAGAATGGCGTCGGCCGACTTGTTATCGCGTCGAACGACGCGCGCTCGCGCGTTATTATCTGCCGAGCGAGTAATTAGAGGAGAACTGCTCGCGTACGGGATGTACCGTGGAAATTGGTGGCATTACCGATTACGCGTATAGTAATGGCGATATTACGCGAATAATTAGCGGGACTGCGGCGTCAGTCGCAAGCAGCTGGAGCGAATAACGCTAAGTCGACCGATGTGAGATACCAGAGCCACGTTGATCGACGTACTTTTCTCGAGCTTGTTGAGATAAAAGTAATAATAATAGAGGGTTATAATATATATTCTCACGTAACGTTCTGACGAGAGAAATTACGCGAATAATTAGCGGCGTCGCCGGTTGCAAACAGCCGGCCCGAATGACGTTCGCCTGCAGGCTCAGGTGACTCCGCTCTCTCGGAGTTTCCATTGTATAGCGTAGCTGTAGGGTGCATACATTACTTTTGTCGGGCCTCCCTCCTCGCGGCACCCACACTGCGAGTCGCGGCAGGTGTTGTTTGCCGTACACCCTGTGGTACCGGCTAGGTCCTCGTCGCGCTCACGCTATCCTTGAATTTATCGCCCGTGAAAACTCGTTTTCCGCGTGCAACGTGACGCCGATTATCACCGGGACGGTAATCGGGAGTCTCGCGAATGCGTCGGGCAATGGTGGGTAGAGCTCGTACTGCGTTGATTGTAATGTAGGTATTTAAAGTCGTTACACGCACACATGTACATTTGATTGCGAGGAATGAATCTAAAAATTCGTTCCTTGTAAACACTTATTTCCATATCTAAGTGAATATTTTTTTACACAAAAACGCGAATTATTTTAGTGATATTTAAATATCTTTTTGGTTTATATTTTATTCGTTTTAAATAATGCTTCTATGAGAAATTTATATAGGATGGATCATCATACATTTGATACGTTTAATATCGTCATTTTTTTTCGAAGAATATCAAGACTTATTGATGACTTCTCTAAAATTTTCTCTCCATCTCCGTTGCATCTTGTTAGGCTGAGCGAGATAGAGTGAAAATGGAGCTGATTTATCAGACTTTGATTCGTACGTGACGAGTAACAAGCGCGACGGTGCGCCGACGGTGATCGCCGAAAGCGGTTGAGATAACGATAAAACACGGCGATATCTCACGGGGATCGTCATGGGAACAATTCGCAGCGTCCGTGTATATTGTGTTACGAACTCGCCGTTTTATTTAGATTTGATTTCAGTGAAAAACTCCGTCGCGTACGTGACGGCACGTACGTATCGTGTCGCGAGGTCCGCCTCCGACGTTCCTCCGCCCTCCGCCTTCTTTTGCTACCGTTCGTTTGTTTTGCGATTTTGCGGCTATCATTTTGCAGTGGACGCCATCGAGCTTGATGTCGAACTTGAAATCGCGTCGAGAGCGATCGTTCATGATCAAAGATGTAAATGAAATAAAAGTGGTATGTCTAACGTTTATGAACTTAAGAAGTTTTCGATTTAAAATTGACAGTCATGATAGCTTTAATAACAATTCCGCGTTGGACAATATCAATCTTCATCTATTAAATGCGACATTGTATCAGAATAATGGAAGACGAAAGTATTCGGTTTAAGTTAAGTCGATAGTTCCATGGTGCTATATTATATTACCGAATAAACTGAATTGGCGATATGCGTGTAACATTAATGAGAATAAGATAATTTATCTACATATTGTTTTTTCCTTGTTTCTTTTATATTGCGTTGCAGAATCTAAACGTACGTTGCACGCGAGATGATTAAGAAATCTTCGTAGCTTAGAGAAATTTGCCAACAATGGTATTCGTAATGAAGAAAGCATAAAACGAATGCACGCAATAGACTCTTTGAAAGCCAAGGTTGCATAGAGAACTGTTCGTGTTTACGGAAAATAAATTGGTGGAATTAAATGGAAAAATGTTTTAAACCGAGTGATATTCATCATGAAAAATCTATCCGATTTCTCTGATCGGCATGAAAAAATAAAGCATTCATTTCAATCTTGTTATGCGATAGTGTAATGTCACGAGAAGTATATGCCGCGCGTTATTTGTTTGTATTTATCATAAACACATCGCTAAGAGTAGAAAGGAAGGAAAAAGTGTGAGAAGATAAGAAAAGAGGAGGCGGATGGAAGGAGAAAGAGAGAGGCGAGGCCTAATATGGCCGCCGCGTCTGCATTCCGTTCGTAGACGGTGAAGCGAGTAGCCGTTTGAGCGAGCGGTCGGGTGCGGCTCCAAAGGCGAACTTTCTCAATGCCAGTCATCTCCCGGAATGCGTTGGTACGCATATCTCGTAGTTTGTATTCTCGCATCGCGCGCGGTGGACAGAAAGACCTTCAGCGAGCGCGAATCCTCAAGGAGGATATCACGGCTCGACTCGGCTCGCCGCCTCGACTTCGAAACGCGCGCGCGAGATACTGCTTTTCGCCTAGCCATCAATGTGCGGCCATTTTGAGTCCTCAAGGCGCCACCTAGCACACCCATGTTCGTTTTCCCATCATCTGATCCGGCGACGTCGGAGGAAGGTCATCACCTGATGGTCGCGGTTCATAGATCGACGGTCGTGGTGATGCACCGATACTCTTGTGTTTTTAATTCAACTTTTTTACCCTAGAAAAAAAACGTACCTCTTTATCATGCTTGCGACAGTCTGCGATAGGACCCCGCTGATAATGGCGAATGTTGACTTTGTCATTCCGATCTTCATGAGAAATATCATAGTATGGTCGCGATTACATGCTCGAACACGTGATCACCTAGATTAACCCTACTTGCACTTGTGGGGTAAGGATAGGCACTTTGAAAATTCACTCAGAGATCGGTACTCCGTAAGACATGTTTCGAGAGCACGAACGCGATAACAAGGACGAGGACGAAGACGATAGCGACGACGACGATAGCGTCGGATTTACCGGCTGCGAGACGAACCACAGCGGGGTTCCTAGCAGACAGGGAGAGGAATACGAACTAAGGGTTCTATATCCATCCGACGAGCGACGAGGAGCCGGGCCGAGTCGAGCATAGCATAGGGAGCAGAGCAAGGAACACTGGCACCACTCCTGGTAGGGGTAGCCGACGTCCGTCCCGAGTCTTTCCTCATCTGCAAGTCGTATAACCGAGCTAATTATCAAGTTAATATGGCCATTCTGTATGGAACCCCGCGAGAGAGTGGGTGGAAGTGAGATGCTAGCAAGGGGTGGCGCACGGCGTGCGAGCAAGACGGCTGGAGGTACATTGATATTATAAGTTGCTTCAATCGCTGTATTCATTTGTAAACTAACCAGGCTAAATGTATTCACCACCGCGAGGCGGCGCGCCGATAGGCGGAGCCACGGTACCCGGGCTACGACGGCGCCCTTCCTTCCTTCCTTCCTTCCTTCCTTCCTTCCTTTCATCCATTTACCTTCCTACCCTTACGCCATCGGCATCGCCGACTGTTCTCTGTCGCCGTCATCCTTTCTAGTTAGGTCTCGATAGTCTCGTCCTTCGATGGTCCATCATTTATCGGATCAAGCCGATTTTAAATCGAAGAAAATCTCGGCAACGATTCGCGACCATTTTGCCGGAAACAAGAATGCAAGACACGTATCTTCCTTATCGCGATCTCTTTATTCAAAATTCAAATCTACCAAAGATTAAATTAATTAAAAACATCGTTTCTTGCTGAAGAAGATCATCATTTAATATTTTGACATATAGTTTTTTTTGGAATACAATTCTTTTTATATAGTCTTTTTCTTCTTCTTAGGGTTGTGTATCTCGCAATTGCAGCTTGCAGACTAAACTGGTGCCGTAACGAAGTTGAGAGAGGACGTTCATCGGTACTCCTGCGGATCTGCTTCTCCCAACACGGCTATCCCGAATCTGGTGAACGCTCCGCGAGAGCGGAGACGTACACACTCTGTCATTACGTTTCATATATTCAGATTTTTTCCTGCGAGCAGAGCTAGCGCGGGCGCCGGCGTGTATTATTATTCCGAAGCAACTTTACGCCCACCTCTTTCGCTTCCCTACCTTTCCTCTTCCTCGATGGCGCGGAGCATCGCTGTGGTTTGGCGCTCCTATGACGACGACGAAGACGACGACAACCGACGTCGACGACGTCGTCGTCTTACGGTTCGTCTCGAGAACGAAGACCACGGAAATATGAATGCATAAATGCATAAGTGCTCCCACTACTGCCGTCGTGGGCCACCACCATCTGGTCCTCCCGCCTACTTCATTCGCGTCGTGATTCCGAGTTTCTTTCCTCGAAGACATTTTTTGCCCTTCAACCTGCGTTCGTTAGGATTTCTTCCGCTCGCAGGTTGAATTTTCGCTCTTGCGCTAGTATGGATTGTAGACGGTAAAAAATACTACATTTCAAGTTTTCCGACAAAAATATTGTAGAAACGTACTGCGGATAGAGTAAAATGACACAGAAGAAGATATCTCCGCATTTTTATATACCCGAGAAAATTTATCGCTCTTTATTTCCATTTGAGATCGCTCTACTCCTGTAATCACGCATGAGTCTACACAGAACCCTTAAGATTGGACCTCCACAGTATTGTTATGATAGGTACGAGCCACTCATGTTCTCCAAAGTAAATAGCACGCTTGCACGCTCTCAGATTGTATTTCGGTATTAGTCGGGGGATACGAGCCTCCCTCTCCGAACGAAAAGAGAAGACGCACCGGTGGTGCCACGAGATTAAAAGACAAATTAGCATAATGTGTGCCTGCGCGCCCCAAGCCGCTCTGAGAAGAATTACGGGGATAGTCTGCCCGAATACTCTTCTAGTATCTCTGCATGCACTATGACTTTCTCATAATAATGAATCAAAATTTTTTTTTTATAAACTGCATATCTTCTTTACCCTAAAATTATTGTCAAAAATATTTGGAGTATACAAAGTCGAAACTATTCAACTTTAACAATTATTTTTAAAAGAATTTAATTATTTTTTAATTCAAAATTCATTAATCTTTTTTTTTTAATTAACTTTAAGACTTTAGTAATTTCGATTACGACGGCGATAGAAAAACGATATTCTCGAGCGTTTTCAGCGTATGGAGCGTAACGTGCCGCTATCACAACGACGGCTCCGTTGGCGAGTTTTTAATCAGGCACCGAGCAACGTGCTCGTCTCTGTCTGGTCGGCAACCAAAAAGGACCGTCGACCGTCGGCCGATGCAGAGGGGGAGTGGACGATAGAAAGGGTGGCATGCGGGGAATGTTGGCGGCGATGCAAATAGCGCGTTTAATAAAGTGTCGCGCGGCTGCCATTTGAATATTGTAGCATATTCACTTTTCTCATCGAGTCCACGCGAGGAGGAGATGAAGGGCAAAAGGATAAGGAAGAGAATGAGAGAGAAAGAGAGATGGGAGAAGAAGATCGGAGAGCTGAGCAAGGAGGCAAAGAGAAAAGCGTAAGAAAAGGTGGGAAAAGTTGACGGAGAAAATCCGCGGTCGAGGGGGGGGGAGGGGGCGAAACGGAGATCACCGTGATGTTCTCTCGGTTTATATATACACGCGCACACATGTGTGCGTGTATACATGCAAGCAAACGCGTGTACGGGAACTGTCGAGCGAAAAGAGAACTGCGAATCGCACCTTCTTCACTTCATGCATGATTCAGCCGCAGTATCTCATTTCATCTGCTGCCTCCTCCGCTAAACTATATCTCCTAATGGTAATGCCATTCCGCGGCACATATCTCTTTATATTACGTGGACTGCTTGGCTGACTGGCTGGTTCACGGCTTCTTGGCTTGGTATATCTCGACGAAAGTGCCACCACCATCAAGCCCTTTTCCACCCTTGTGGCTCGGTGCTCTAGCACCCTATCCTCTCAGACCTCGCTGTGCCTTCCTCCCGTTTACCACTTTCGGAAAGATCTACCCTCTAGGTAGCGAGCGGTGCCCCCCGGTGTGTACGCGCGTGTACGTGTGTTTGTACGGTGTGTCGGTGTGTGTTCATAGCACTCGGCTGGGTGAACGCGTTCGTCGTGGGCGCTCTTGAGCGCGGAGCATTGGGGAAGAAATAAAGAAAGAAATTGTTAGTTCTCGCTGTTTTAAATTACCATTTATTACGACACATAAACCCGACCTGGCCCGGGAAGTCCTACCAGCGGCCATCTTGTTCCATCCTTCTGTGGGGTGGGTAGCGGGAGATCGCGAAGGAGGCAAAGGCAGGGTCGAGAACACAGTCTATATCATCGTCTTCTGCTCTCCATCCCCGCTCGTACCCCGCAACCCGCCTTTCTTCCGCTTTCTCTTAGCGTCTCCTCTTTCGACTTTTCTTTTTGACAGGGACGATCTCTCTCTGCTTACGCGATTCTCTACTTTCTTCTTCAAGGTTCGTATATCTTTGTACCGCGCGTAGGGTTGAAACCCTCAGTAATGATCATTACCTCCGGCATAGTGACAAGTGAGCCTGGGGAACCGACGCTACGACTGCAGGAAATGGCCACAGATAACGCTGTCACAGCCATTTTTATATTATGACGAATGGATCATCTTTCTTCCGTTAACTTGGCCCTGCTGGGGCGCCAGGATCACAAAGAGGAACGCGGGTGATAGATTTCTGCAACTGTTTTGCGCTCTTCCGGCAAGTACTTCTCTTGCTATTGCGTTAGTATGCGCTCGTTAGTTGCAGTGAAAACTCACTCAACATTTTCTTCCTAAGAAATTATCTTTCCACAAAAAAATTAAAATGTTAGAGATATATATATATATATATTTTTGCTAATTATTAAGAGAACACGCCGTATATATTTTTAATATAAGAAAAAAATTATACGTTTGTCTTTTATGACTGCTGAGAAGAGAAGTTAAATCTTTAAAAATTTTACTTAATGAAAAATAATAAAAAGCTGGGATAGAAAGAGATCCCAAGTAGATTTATAGAATTGCATTCCAATAAAGACTTTAACACATTCGTAGATTCTATCACGCATTTAATAATATTTTTTTTCTACTATAAACCGTATGATCCTTTATTTCTTTTACGTTTCTTCGTTACAAGCAATCATAAAGATTCTGACGAAAAAAAAAGAAAATATTCGACTCGATAATGTTTCGTTTCGGATCTCATGGCACCCCCCCGCCAGCGCGATGGCCTTTCTCAATCCCTCGCTACGCGGCAATAACGGCACCGGGCAGTCTTTCATATCGTATCGAGGCAGCTCGTCTATGTGGAAATGCGATCACTTAGAATCGGCCTCGAAGTATAATTCGCCTACGTCTACGTAGATCGGCGTGCCGGTCGGTTGCGTCCGTGTGAGCCCGAACAGATCTCGTATATTTTTTATTATTGGTCGATAGAGCCGGTCCCCGGGGAGGGGGTGGGACGGATTGGCAATGGGTAGGAGGTTTCGATAGCTGACCACTCGACTGGATGTGGATGCTACTGCTTCCTTCCCTCCTCCTGCTTGGCTCCTCGTATGTCCTTTCCCTCATGCTGCCGTTTCCTCCACCATGTTGCAAAAGGAAGCCATCCGAGTGGACGTGCGATTCTGTGTGGTCGTGTATATTTTTCGCTCGGTATACGCCGGTCTCCCATGTATTTGCGCGAGTGCTTCCTCTACATATATATGCGGCACAGTGGACCGCGTATATCTCTTAGGTCGAGGTCGTTTTATTGAGTGTGGACGGCGGAGAAGCGATTCTCATGTTTTTACATCGAGGCAATTTTTCCATCTCGCCCCGTTGCCTTCAAGAACACGGACTTTCGACGTTCCGGGACCGCTGGCCGTCTGGCTATTTCTGCCTCTCTCCCCTTTCGCGAGTCTCTCTTCTGCTCTCTCTTTCAGATCAGTCGGTCTCTTCAGTCGATCTCCATTCGTCCTGTACGCGACACGAAATTCGAAGGGACATCTTAAGCCGACATCTATGTTCAGATTGTCATCGAGTTTGTGAGTGGCAGAATGGACGCAATTAGAGTTGACGTTGTACAATATTCGTATTAAAAACGAGATTGTACATTCGAGCAACTTCACACACAAAATAGTTTTAAAACCGAACAAATTTCTTAAAACATATTTATATAAGATATTTATATGAGAATTAATATACGTAAAGTTTTGAAAACTTTACATATTTTAAAATGTAATTTAAAATATTATCATGATTACATTTGAGCGTGATTGTAACAAAAAAATATTAAGGAATTATGAGATACGAATAACAGAATAATAAAGTTGGAATGATTTTGACAGAAATATAATCAAGTATTAGTAAGTCAAAAGCACGAATAATTTTGCACGTAGAAAGGTAAGCATTGCGTTCCCCAGCAATATCTTCCGAGTGAAAGATCTTTCGAACACATAATCAACCAGAATCGACTTTCTGAAATCTAATCATTCCGAAAGAGACCGCACGATAGTCCTGCGAACATTCGGGGAGACGAGCTACTCGTTTAATTCAATCGTCGTAGCGTTCACCAACGGACTATCCGTTATTAACTTTAGCCGTAACCACGTAGTACGTAAGAGCCATTGCAGATGTGGTTGCTCCGGGATGGCGTTTTTGGTGAGGGTTGGGTGGTTTACGGATGCGACTCTACCGAGAGAGAATATATTCTCCTCGAAGAGGAACGGAGTATCCGAAGGTAGTACCTCCATCCGGAAGATTCCTTCGAGAAGGCTCCTTCTCCTCGAAGTGGAGCCGCCGGTTGGCTCGCCCCCGCTTTCGGGGGCTGTTCGCCGACGAAGCCCGGGGATTGGTCTACGACGATAGCTGTCCGTGTTCTCTCTCTCTCTCTCTCTCTCTCTATCTCTCTCTCTCCCCGTAGTACCTCTCCTCGGTAGCTTGATTATACGTTGACCTAAGAAAATCAACCACCCACTACCACCAGCAGCAGCGCCAGTCGCACGTCCTCGGCCTTCGTCCTTCTCCGACGATGGTGGCCCCGCCATCCTTTCGACCATCCAGCCGAGAGAAGAGAAGCTGCGGCGAGGCGCGTCGAACAAGCGAAGCAGGTGCCCCGATCCTAACCTTCCTCTTCCATCGACAGGGTTGCATCACTGCGATGAGAGAGAAAGAGGGCGAGAGATTAGAGAGGGAGAGGAAGAGAGGGAGGAAAAGCGAGCGAAGGGTAACTCATCGCTTATGGATACTGATGACTCGCGCAATGAACTCAGACCGCGCTAAGGGTGGTACCGCTCTCTGCGGTAAACCCACTGTTCTTCCCTGCTCTTGTCTTCGACGTTCCTTTTCTTCATCGTCGTTTACGCTTTTCTTTCTGCCTTCGCGGTTATCTCTTCTCGTGTTCCTCTACCCGCCTTCTTGCTTCCCGACTTGCGATCTTTCAATAACATTTTCCCTTTTTCTCGGGCCAGTTAGGGGAAGATAGTGGAAACTGGGTACCGTCTTATGTATAGAACATGCGGGAGCTTCATTGCGGCTCGACGATCGTGTACGTGTTCCGTGGTAATACACGGTAAAAGAGCTCGAGTTGCCTTTCAAGTGACAGATAGATTTGCTCGTATTTTTCGTAACATTCGACGAAACATAGATCGTAATATATATAGCATTGAATTTAACAAATGCTATATTTAGATTTTTAAAAGAGAGAAAATTAATCTCTATTTATCAGAAAATTATTTTAATTTTTCATTGGAGTTGCATTATCTCGTTTTTTCATTTTACATAAGAAATAGAACAAGGAACACTTTGTATATTCATATACACTCGTATCTGATATGAGACTATAGTGTACTTTTACCTTCAAGGCACTTTTTGCTTAAACACCTTGACGCGGCCTCACGTGCACATTAAACGAGTGCGATATGCGTGGAATATCGCTTAACGACGGACTAACGAGGCGTTACAAACTGAATAGAGTAGAAATTCCGTCGCGATGCCGCCGGGGAAGTCCCGGCGTCGTTTTTTCCACGTACGTTGCCTCGTATACTTCTTTCCTCCGCCTCTCATAGCCATTCGTTTCTATTACCTCGCGTTAAGGGAGCGCGGCCGGTCGGCTAGTCTCTCGGCCCCGAGGTTAGATTTATTTTCACTCCACGGATATTTTTTTATGGTCCCGCACGCGTTATAGACGCCGCTCGTGGTAGTCCTAGAGGGAAGGACTCGCACGCGCCCGATCCGCACGGACGGACCCTCACACACGCGCGCACACGAACTGAATCATACGCTGGCCTGCACGTATTTGTCGCGTGCGCGTGTATGAGTGGCCGAGCGGACGAGATCGGTCGTATAATAAACCCATAAACACCCCCGTCGAGAAAAAGTATGCGAGGCGGTAAGAAGGGGCGAGAGACAGAGATGAGGCCACCCCTCCCGGAATGATACATAAAATGCCGTGCACACGCTCCGAACGTTAGCCGCGGATACACGCGGCGATACATCGATCGTCGCGTATCTCAGAATAACGCTTTCGAGAAAGTCGGGTTTGTCATCTGTTTGTGAATCGAGAGTATTTTCCTTGTCACATCGAAAAGCATTCACCGTTTTTTCTTTTGAAGGAAGATCAAGTAATCGCGTTGTTTCTTTATCATTTCCATACTCCGTCTTAAGACACAAAGAAAAATATAAAACTGTACTTATTAATAAACTACTGCCATCAAAAGCTGCTGTTCAATATTAAAAATTAAATTTATTAAAATTATTATTATTTTGACATTATCTCTACGATCGATATTTTTAGAAATAAAAAATCATCGAACACTTGGAATTTAAGTCCTTATCAATTTCGGTATCATAATTTGATGAATGTAGATAATAAAATGTTTTTGGTAAAAGGGGTGAATCTAATCATGCACGCCGTACATCTGTAATGTCGATGGAAACGACCTTGCGTGCACATTGCAGTTTGCATGCCTGGTATACAACGGCATGGACTTCTGCATTGAAAGAGCGACGCGGGAAGGTGAGGAAAAGACAAAAGAAAAAGCAGGTGCGGGAGTGGGAAGAGGGAGATGGGGGGAAGGAATTCCTAAGCACCCGGAGCGTAATGCTTACCCGCGGTAATGTTTAAGCGTTGCCATAAGTAAGTACGAGACCTTAGTGCGCATCAAGGAAACAAACAGCTGGCGCGCGCAATATGAATTAAACATGCTGATTAATAATTAACAAGTTACCGGCTCCTTGCCCGCGTGCAAGGAACCCGCGTATCGATGCATAGATGGTAAGTGTTCTATCCGCCTTCGCTCGCTGTGCGGGCGTCGTGGTCGATTAAATCTCACGTTCGACACTCGTGATGAAGTGGCTACTCTCGAGTTATTACATGTCGAATACAAAAAACGTAGTATGAGTGTTTCGTCGTGCGACATCGAGTATGAGTCCCTCGTTTTGTATAGTTTGTCTCCTCATAATATGATGTAGTACACATTTACGATATGTTATTATTTCATAGTTGATATATCAGTCTGAAATATTACTGCGAATTTGCTGGCGAATCGAAGATATTTAATATAAAATCGCAATAAATCGAATAGATGAATCGAATGAAAGCGTTCGCTTTCGCTTTTTGATGCCGGGTAATTTCTCGCTTTCTCCACTTTGCATGCGTAAAAACGACTCACTACCGAGAAACAAAGTCGAGATAGCCGCATACCACATTCCAGATTGAAAAGGAGAATTGGATTTAAAATTCCATTTGAATTAACAACGAAAGGGATGCATCTGATCATTCTCATATTTATATTTCGACGGAGAGGATTCTGGTAGTGATATTGCTTTACAAAAATCCGATCAGTTCTTTCTGTAAAGCGAGGAAAAAATTGGCCCGTGAAGAAGAAGAAGAAGAAGCCGATGAGCGGAGGGTTTGCTTCGTCTCGCTCGCTCGCGCTCGCCTCTTCATGTTTATTAATGTCCCGTGCGTCTATCGATTCGCCGTTTCACTCTCGTTCCTCTCGCGAGATAATGATACTGACCTACGCCAGCTGTCGCGTAATCGTGGATTTAAATGGACTTAACAACACCGAGGATAACCGTCGGCAGTCAGACAGCTCTTGACACATTGACTGCATACATTACTGTAAACGTTGTTATCGATGCGATTGACGCGGGGAAGAGATTGAAGGGCAGCGAAATGACTGCGTTCAAGCTGAAACATGTGATACTATCGAAGCATCTCGCCGAGTTTACCCCAGTTTGGATGAAAAAGAATTAATTTTGAGGATTATAAAAAAAATATACTCATTCGTGATGTGCGAAAATATATTTCAAGGGGAAGGAGCAACTTTTATTAATTATTAATCAGCATATTTATACTGATCGGTATATATAGTTTTCACGTTAAGTAAGGTTCGCTTCGAATTACACAAGTGGAATTCCGTCGACTATTCCGATTTAATCTAATCATCGGAAAACTTTACTTTAGTCATTATAGCTCAACGTTTTTATCAAGAGATATATAAATTAGTTATAGAATCTATCCACGAAATATTATTTAAACAATCTGAAATAAACGGTCTTGTTCTTTTTATTGGCATCGGCGCTGAATAAAAAGATTTTTGATAACGCGTCTTACAACTTTTCTCGCAGACTCGTTAATATTTTGTATTGAGACGTATTGAGACAAGAAATCGCATAATTGCCACGCGCTTCCCAAACAGCCTCAATGATGAGTTCAGGAAGTATACTTATAATTGTGAAGAAGGAGAGCGAAGAGAAACAGGAGGATGGAGAAGCGAGGCAATGAACGACACGAGAGTCGTAACACCGTTGCTGAATTAACTAGCGATAAAGCTTCTAATGAGCGGCAGGTGAGCGAACAAACGACTAAGTAAGCTGCGTATCATGGTCGTTCAGTCTGTTTGACGTGTGGGTTACGACGAGAAATATGGATGTATCCTTAGGTAGCGTTCGATGTAAACTCTTTCTTTTTAGACGAATTGTAAAAGAAAACCGCATCAATTATCCATTTTTATAAAATCGAGATCTCTTTCGGTCTTCCGTCTTAATTATTTCGTGAAGCTAACTTTTCCGACTGTATTCGTGAGAATGATGACATTTTTTCGAGATTTTCGATATTTTATTTATGAAATAAAATATTATAATGAAAGATATTAATAATTATCCTGCACATAAACAGATGAAAAAATCCGAACGTTAATTATGTATTAACGTTAATAGATTTGCTTCGGCTTAAATCAGTACTTAAGCATGGCGTGCAGAAACACCATGATCTCTATAGGCTTCATTCGACTATAATTATATTCTCCAACTCTCCTCTCGTTTACATCAAATTACATCGGTGTTAACAGTCGAGTACCGTCTTTTTCTCTTTCTCGATTGTCCCGACGGGCGTAGCCTGGGTCGGTTTCGTCGCCATATATCCCAACGAAATTATGCAGTTGCTTTTGTGCAACGTGACATTACAGGAGACGGCAGACAAAAACGAAATAATGGCCGGCGTCGCGGCGATATACGCGCTTATGGTGCATACGAGCGACGGCGACTGTTGGGTAGACACCTTAAGAGGACCGGGGAGTCACGTCCTGTGAATTGTGGGCCACGTGACAGAGGCATGAGGCGTGATCGAGGTGCGACGCGATGGAACAATGCCATCGGGGGTCTTCGAGGAGGAATGCCGGTACGCCGCGCCCATCTTTTCACGATCTGCTCGCCTGCTCGTTCGCGAGTCCAGGACCTGAGCGACGCGAAGCGACAAACGGTTGATAATCGGTACGAGATCGGGACACAACTGTGGTGGAATCGATGTCTCAAATCGATCGCGAGAGTGACTCGGAGTCATCGCGAAGTTTTACCGTTCCGCATCTTGGCGAGCCCAGCGTCTAACGGGACCGAAAACTTCCACGCGTTGAACTTCCAGCCCGCTCGCAGTGGTCCCGAAACTTGTCGCCGCCGCCATCATTGTCGTTTGTGTTTTGCACGGCACACCGATAGAAATCACGTTTTACGATGAGCATACGAAAAGTAGATAACAATACATGATAAAATCTCAATCACGATATCTTAAAACGAAGCGAGAATTAATTTCTTAGTATAACAAAAAATATAGGAATTCAGAAACACAAAATATTGACTTTATCTAATAAAGCTTCTAAAAAGACTTTTGAGGATTATTGCAACGAGGATTGCTTTTCTTTTCTCTCTAACCGGACATTGTTAGTCAGTTTATGTAAATCGTATATGTAAATCGTAAACCACGCACAGCGTCATTGGCCCCTAACGGGATCAAGAATTTCCACACAGAGTCCGATAGTTGACCGTGCTCGAAGTGCTCGATTTATACTGCAAAGGCGTAAATAGAGTTTCATAACTGATATACGTTCGTCATATCGCGTTCTCGTAACTTTAATAAAATTGTTAATCGTCGTTGCTCGATTCCCACAAAACGAGAATTTCTTTCGCACGTAGAATAAAGTTCATCCTTTTGTCTTTGTATTTTTTTAGTTTTAATCGAACGCAAAGCAAAGACATAGATTCTAATGAGTTTTGTACATTTAAAGATAATGATAGTTTTTTAATCATCTCTTTCCTTCTCTTAATATCATTCTCTTAATATCAAATGAATCTCTTCATACAAAAATAAAAACTCAAAATCAGATGGTTATATTTAACGCTAAACACAGCGCAAATGTTTCTTGTCCTGCATCTTTCAGTTGCATATTTACGTCTTTCTGTAATGTTTCCAGTTTCATCAAACGTGTGCTTATTCATTTTAGTACAAAAAGACATAAGACAGCGCAGCTAATAAGGAACGGACTTTGTTCTCCGTCTCGTACGCCGCAAGTTGCAATCGAAAATTACCGTGGTACAAATTCGTCGAGCACCAAAGCGATCCGCTAATGCCCCTCTCTTAATGAAGCCATCCATCCTTGACGTGTAGGTAGCTTGGCGTACAGCTGTCGATCGATGGTCCGTTTTCCAGCGCCATAATGGACCGTGGCCGACCACCGTGGGCTGTAAAGCGAATAAGACTATCTATACGCGCCGCGGTAAATAGATAGCGGCCATGTCACGCGCTCTATAAGAATGCGATAAGACGCGTGACACACCATCGTTCCGCTTGCGGACAGTACAAAATCCGTCTCATTGACGTTCCGTTCCGTTCCATTCTGAGGGACTTCGCCATTGTGTCGGCTCGATGATACCATACTTAAAGAAGAGCCTCGGGTCTCCGTCTTGTGACCTTATTCCACTAAAATACACGCGACATGCATGCTGAATGAGTATTAACCATTCAGTTTTATTCTTCGGTAGCTCGACAATTCTTGTCCAAATTATTTGACGTTCCTATTTTTACGAAACTCGAATCGAAATTATCGCTGGTTTTAAATGAGAATAAATCCTGATCTACGTGCTATCTATATGGAAAATTGATTCATAAGTATATTTTATATTTACATTGTATATATTTATCTAACAATTGTTCTCGATGGTTACTAATTATTGTAACTGATATTGCTATGACAGATAAAGTACTATGAACTTATGATCAAGATTAAGTTAACCAAGCAATGTTCCCATGGGAATAATCACACGTCTCATCACCACGGACGCATTAATCACGCTTTTTCCGAAAATGGCTCTGACTAAAAACCTCAAAGTTTTGAAGATCTTTTTAAGCTAGGAACGAATTTAAAACTGATTCCATTATAGTCGTTTTTTATTTGACTCAGTCAAAGAATCGAGTTGGTAGTGTCTAAATAATTCTCCTCATATCAAAGTAACTGATGACGTCTCGTCAGGCATCGGAACAATAAAGATTATCTCGATGGTCGAGGGTGCAAGAATGGGTGTTACCTCGTTACACGGTACCCCGGTGTACCTACTTACACAATCGCTCGCACGTTCTCTCAAATGCATACAGATACACACATACATGGGAGGGAGTATACGGTCTTATTATCGCGCCGGTGCAATTAAAGAAGGAAGTCTAGAAATTAGCGAGTGGCGGACGTAGGTAAGTATAGAGTCGTGGTACGAGCCAGTGGCACAGACCACGAGAACCAAGGGGGATGAGTCTACGAGAAAGAAGAAAGAAGAAGAGAGAAAGAGATAGATAGATAGATAGATAGATAGAGAGAGAGAGA
>JANQDE010000003.1:3992214-4090483 GCA_037157785.1 Cephalotes varians
AGAGAGAGAGAGAGAGAGAGAGAGAGAGAGAGAGAGAGAGAGAGAGAGAGAGAACGAAGCGAGATTGCGAGCGAGAGAGTGACAGGGAGAACGAAGCTCCTGAATATGCATGGGCCAAACGGAACGGGACGAGGACGAGATAAGGGTCGACTTATTTTTCCTGCCTTTCATTTTGTACCATCCTTATTTTATTTTGGCGCTAACTGCTACCGCTATCCGCTACGCCACCGGAGATGGCCCCCGTTCCTTCCTCTTCCTCGGAGAGTCGCGCAAAACGTCGTTGAAATTTTCTCATCGTTATTTGATATTGCAATTTTGTCTAAAGAGTCGAAAAAGCGATTGGCATGTTACATTTTTTCGACACTTAATCATTCATTTCTATTGTAAAGAGAAAATCTATGGGAAAAAGAACTTAAGTTTTGCAATATATAATTATGAAGCTGTAAAAACGACAAGCTGTAAGCCAGACAACTTAAACCATATATTTGAAACAATCATAGTCTGTTTTAAACATTATGTTTATTAATTGCCGTCTTATATAAATAAATCTATACGTGTAGCCTTGAAATGTAAATTATGATCACTCAAATTAATTAAATCTATGAAAGAAATATATGAGAGATATAAATGCATATATATAAATGAATATTCTTTAATTGCAGAAATTCAGACGAAAGCTTATAATAATTTAAATGTAAATCATTTCTTGACACTAAAAATTCCGTAATAATTAAAAGAGACTTCCTTGTGATTCAACGGGTGTTTCTCTGGAACATCCTGAACAATTATTCCCGACAAGTTTTAGGGGCGGAATAAAGTAGAGTAAATGTTAGGGCGGGAAGAACACTAATGGAGCATTAAATAAAAATATTCATTAGCGACCGAAACTTCAGGACACGGGTTACTGTTTTATGGAACTTAATTGTTAGAGGATCGTAGAATTGCATCGAAACATTTGCGTTGTAATTTATTTATTAAAAAGCAATGGACTTGTTTCTTTCACATGGTATCAATTTTAACAGTGCTATTATGAGCTTTGATAATCAATTGAATAACTCACACATAATTCTGATTCTTTCTATCGTTAAGTTTTCTAACTAAGAAAAACAAACTGAGCATTCAAATGTAAAAGGATGGAGTAAATCTTTTAAAATATCTTCAAACATGTAGGTTTTGGTTTCGCGATTAAACGTGCTTAAATTGCATAATATTTGATGAATATTCGTCTTAATACATCTATGTAATATTTTTACATATTGCGATACATACGTCCAAAATTTATCGACCGCGTTTTGATCCATCACGTACTACATTACTGCATTAACTTTCGATCTATGCAATTTTATAGGCAGTACACGTGATAGTGCAGTAACAGTCACATATTTCGAAAGGACAGGAAAGGCCGACGAGCGGATGTTCCGAAAATCGCGATTAGTATGCGTCTTGTCGTGTCGCAATGCGTCCTGCGGGCTGTCCTCAACGCGTCACGACGCGCTTTGCGCCCAACAGAACTCACTTCCTCTTTCCCGCGATGGCCGATCGGAGAAAAAAAGGAATCATGAATATGCATTGGACGAACCCCGGGTACGGCCGTTTATTGTCGGCGTTTCGCACCCGGCCGTTCGGGGCCCCGAGAGCCCCGAGGATCGTCGAGGTCATCCATTCTCAACCGTATGGCCCACGATAAACAGCATCGCAATTACGGGTGCATACGCACCTAGCTCACTCACCTGCTTAACTATTTAATATTACAATCGATAGGGGTTGGATTGAACAATAAACAGTTTGACATTGTTAAATAGATTTAAAGATAACTGCGTAATTAGTACCGAATGATCTTGTGCAAAAGCTCGCATATTTATTTTTGCATTCGGAGATGCGGGAAGTTGTCAGCGAATTTTCAAGGATAGATTTGTATGATTTCCAGCGGCCTATGTGAGTATACCGATCCATCTGCTCGTTGATTTATGGATAATTCTAAGAAGATCGATATAAAGGTGCGCTATGTATGTGTCAGATAATATAAAAATATTTTTAAAATTCTCATTAGGGATAGAATTGCAACAGTAACGGTTACAAAGAGAGAGACACATACGCTTTTAAAGTTCACCTGCTTTAAAGATATTCAATTTAATGCTGCAGATTATTCAGCGATGAAAAGTCATTTAAATTATCTTAAAAGTAAAAAAAATATATATAAATATATAAAATATATAAATATATAAATATATAAATATATAAAATATATAAATATATAAATATATAAAATAGATGTATATATAAAATAGATAAAATAGGAATAACTGTTCTTGTATAAAAAACATTGCTCCGTTATAATGTAAGTTGGTAATAAATTAGTGTTTTATCGTGCTCGTTAAAACTAATTTACAATGTTATAATATTTATAATGTTATCGTATAATCACAAAAGTGTGTTCATATGAGGGTAATTATGAATGCAATTGAATGGCAATAACTGGGAATAATTCTATGAAACTATTAACCATTATTATGAAATGATATATGAAGTTCCACCAGTAAGGGATGCATCGCACGTTCAAGTTTTATTATGACATAATTTTCTGACAAGCAACACAACTTTGTCATCGCCATTAGCGCTTATTAATAAATGCCTGACTTAATCTTCATATAATACTTGAAGAGATATTTATAATGCTGGTGAACATAAATAAAAGTTTTAAACTAGAAAATAAAGTTTTATATATATGCTAATTATTATTTCAGCATTATTAATAAATTTCAGCCATAGTCTCATTAAAATGTTTAAGACTAGATTTTTTTAATAATAAATTTTAAAGATATATATATATATATATATACATGAATAGAGCGATGTTTTAATGTAAAGCATATATAATCACCAACTCTGACTAACAATTCTATTTCTATGTTTATGCTGCATCGTAGATAATTATCTTCTAGATCGTCTAAGCCACAATCCGTTGAGAAACGGAGCGTAGTGTTCGCTTTGCGTAAGCTTCGGGAATAGGATAGGATAGAGAAGAGGCGGTGAAATTCAGCACGGGAAAGGCTAGCCAGTAGCACCCCTTCGAGCGCGGCCGGTGCGCTGCGGCAGGAAGGAAACGCGAAATAAATATAGCGAGGCGCAGCGACGAGCTTGGAAGCGGCATGCGGCGGGGAATGGCGGGTGAGGTCCGCACCGGGGACTGGAACTGGAACTGGACGGCAGTCCGGCCAGAAAGATACATATTTTTAAATATTTTAGTCACGGTCCGCAATCGCCTCGTCACGCAGCCTTGCCACCTACTGCCTGCTACCCATTACGTACCTACTACTTACCAGGTACGTGCTTGGGCATCGCCGCGGGTACGCCGCGCGTTTCTGGCTTCCTCGTAACCCGTTGCCGTTTCTCTCTGTCTCTTGCTCTCTTTCTCTTCCTCTTTGCTTTGTAACTATCCAGCGTACTATGGCGCGCAACACGCAAGTTCTCTGTTCGCCGATCGGCGTGTGCGTGTATTTCGCATGTGTATCACTGTATCGCATGGTTCCACGTTCACGGAAGAGCTTTTGCTGGTCGAAACGCTTCGACTGAGCCGGTAAATGTAACCGCCACAACCGTCTCCACCGCTGTTGCAATGTCGTCTGTGCGTCAACATTGAAGATGGCGAAGTACTTTAAACGCTTTCCTGATGCCTTTCCAAATTATTATGGAAATTTGATTTCGAAAAAAAAAGATCGAGTTTGAAGAAAAAAAATAATGCATTATAAAAGTATACAAAAGTTAAACGTGTTTTATTGCTTTTTTTGAAAAAAACTTGCAAAATGGATATTTATCGAATTAAAGATGCTATTCGATAGCAATATCTTAATAGGATAATTCCTTAATATTGCCACATTAGTAACTATTATGTTACTTCAAATGAAATATTTCTTAATTGATCTTATTGCATGCATCAATTATTATAGACAATGATCTCGTGCATTATTCATTATGTACATACATATTGCACTCTCTTATCCGTTACTTTTTTTCAATAGTCATGACAAGGCAGTGCATTATTTGCTATTTTACTTCGCGAACGAATTTTAGGAAAATTATTTGTGATACGTATTTGTGTTCAGATGATTTTTATATATTACGTGCTACATTATCCATTTTGAATAGAATACCGAATGTTCTCGAGTCGTCATCTTCACCGGACATCGTGCGTTCAAGGTTTCAGGCACGGAAACGCGATTCTTTTGTCTTACCGCTCTGCTGAGTGCTGTTTTGTGCACACCAGCTTTTTTTTTTCATTAGATAGAACATCAAGAAAAAGAGAAATTTACCGTTTTATTTAATGAGATTACATTGTTAATTCCGAATAAAATGTAATTAATAGAAAAATCAGTTAGTATTAATATGTCAGATGTTCACATTTAGACGTCGATGTCTGCAACTGAAATATATTAAATTGCATATTAACTGCAATTCTTTGCACATCAAACAGAGTAATTTCTCGTGAACGTTAACGGAACTCGGAGACAGTCCCGGAGATCTCAGCGAGCTTAGCGAGGATCATCGCGAAAGATCAAGCGACGAGGAAAAGGTTTTCACGGGTGGAAAGTGAAAATCCTCGCTAAGGTGGAAGCGGATTCGTCCTTAAGTACGCGGGATCTCGTGCGGATTCGAGAAGCTCGGCGACTAGAAAGAGCGGTGGCCTGACACGAATTTAACGAGTAGACGCGTCATTAAGGGGGTGTTGGGTACGGAGCTATAAGCCGAATGGGTGAAGGAGATGCGCGGGAACGGACGATTGCGGGCGGGGTGTAGCAAGCTGCGGTGGAAATGAAGGCACACCGTGCTTGGAAAAATGCGAACCTCCATCTCTCCGCATACATTTCCATATATCAACCCATCCAGCTACACTTGGTGAGAGCGCGACGGCGTTCGCTCGACGGCGCGGGCGAGCGAGACGCGACGAGCGAAGGAGAGCCTGTGGATAAGGGGGACCAACGGAATAAATCCAACTAATTAGACGAGAAAAACCGCGGATTAATTACCCGTCGCCTTTGCCTCTTCCTACCGGCCGTCTCTTTACCATCCTTCTCCCGACTCTTGCACCCTTCCGGCCGGCCGAGCGCGGTAAACAATTTTTCATTCCGCGTTCGGCGTGGCGTTTCGTCCCTCCGGTCTTGTACATCGGACTCTTTGCGGTCGTTATTTAAAGTTCCTGAGACGTTGTACGAACAATTATTCACTATAATCAATCGTATTTAAATGCAAACTAGATTCTCTAAATCTTTGATAGGATTTTTTATAATTAAAAAGTTAAGAGAACATTAATACAACATAGTTCAATTGCTGAAGAATCTATTTTCCCGTCCCTTTATATATACGCAAAATGCTGATCCGCCGAATAAAAGGTTCGCATTGCCTCCTCTCGCAAGGCAAATACTGAAACGAAAGTAAAAGTACAAGGACGACAGAGACGCGAAGATTACCGGGGAGTCTTTACAGTGCCTATAGTTGTATACATACATACGTACACAGATTCACACACCTCCGTGCGAACAGCTACGGAAGCTTTCTCGCGATGCGGAGTGTTTGCGAGCCGTTCGAAAGCTCTCGGGTTCCAGCGAGTCCGTGCCATGAGAGGGTGGTGGTGGAAACGGAAGGATAGAAGGCTGAAATGCAGATTCCGCGCGACTCTTGAGCCTCGAAAGCACCTCAGTCCCCTTACTCGCATCCCACACCTCTTCCCTCTTTCCTTACTCTACCCTTACTACGATTCACCTTTTCCCCATCCTCGACCTTTGGCATCCACCGTTTCTCATCCTCTTGGTACTCGTGTCTTTCGTGCCTCTTGTGCTTTCCCTGTGCCTCTCCGATTTACTTAGCGCTTAGTCTCACTTTAAGACTTCTAGAGTATCGCCCAAAAGGATATTCGGTGACCGATTGTTTGGACTTCGCTGGAATATTTGCTTGACGTTATGACTATATACATAGCATAGGTTACCGATAACTTGCTCTTAATATTTCTCACTAATGTAAAAAAATAAGTAACTTATATATAGGATAAATTAATGCGTCAGTTCAATCAATTTTATAGTTTGGATCACATTTTATATCGCGTCCTCTTCGTATTTTTAAATATTATGTGTGTGTTGCATACACGTACTTTATGTTCTGATATAATCAAAATTTTGCCATACGTTTCGACTTCATAAATTCACGAAGGAGACATTAAAATACGGGTTTCTTTCCACTCTCGCGAGATTGTCTTAGGCGACATAAATTCACCCCGAGATTTCTGTCAAACTATGCCGGAGGACAGAGTCTGGCGCATCCCGCGCGTTTTCCCGGATATATCTGAGAGTCTAATAATTCATTTTATGGAAATATCGCCGACCGGGAAAGCCCGGTCAGAGAACGCGGTGCGTTCAGTGGCGAGACGGGAACATCGTGACACGACCGGGGGACAGCATATTTTCCCCGAAATTTAGCGTGGCCGATTTCGAGCCAATAAATCAAACTGACCAGTCCCGGGGAACAGCCCGGTCCGGATCTCCATATCGAAATTCCTTAGCATATAGAGTGCAAGCTTGCGTAACCTTTCGGACTTCGTTTCGAGGGGTTACTTTGGACCGAAGGAAACGTTAGTCGTCCTGTCTGCTTCTTCAGCGAGCCGGTGTATCTCTTGCGACTCGCGGGGATGATGGTCCACCGGAGGAAGCTCGCTGTTTTATGAGGTGGTATGGAGATAGCTGGCAGCGGCGGTGGCGGCAGCGGTGGCTGGTTGACTGAATAAAAATTACGGAATATGTTGCATATAAAGTAAGTGAAAAACAGACCGAGATGATGAATTACCGCGGGAACAAGAGGGGGTAGCGAAGATAACGCCCAGCGCCATCGATCACCGGCCATGGCCAGCAATGACGCGACCTCTTTTCTCCTCGCCTCGCCGACTGCCGCCTCACCGTGTCGCGAAGGAGACTATCGTCTACTTCCTTCTCACCCGATCTCTCACCCGATATACAGAGAGGATCTATCAATTTCTTACTTCCTTCCAGAAGCTAACACATCGCGGGCTCAAATGACGCGCGGTTAAACAAAGAACTCCTGTGCTTCACGTTATTAATGATAGTCTTGCCTGAAGAGCCTTTTACGTTGTGAATTTGTATTTCGAAAATATTAAGGAGGAAATTACTTTTCTAAGGAATATTGAGCTTGTAATATCTTTCAATATTAGCAGAATCTAGTGCAGAATTCTCTAGCAATAATGATCACTCTTCTCATATAAAATATGAATTAATGGTTAATAAAATATAATTTTGTTAACGAAATATAAGTAATATAAATATATCGCGGCAAAAACTACGATTCGTGCAATAATAGGAATTAAGAAACATCCACATTAATTTTGACCGCAATGTGCGAGCACGTGCACGAGCCCGGTGTCTCAGACTGTATCAGATAGATTAGCCTTCGTTTCGGCCTTTTTCCGGTGATAGGCGACGTTCGGCGTGACGGTTACAGTCATGGTCCTTCCTCTCGCTTTCTCTCTCCTGTGTCACCCTCGGCAATTCACCCCGTCTACCGGCGTGTAAAAGCATCTGACGCGCTGTCCCAGCAGGCCTCCTGAGCTCTTTAGATCGTATCACGGAGGTCACGGTGCTTATATGCCGACCGCTAACATATTTTTAAGTACCGACGATAGCGTCTACCGGACACGGCCAGCGCGCGCACCAAGACGATATAGTCCGACGACGACGACCGGTAGGCATATACGCGAGTAAGAGCGTGAGCGTGGACACGCGTTTATCATGCGAAAGAGATAGAGCCGGAGGAAAAGAGAGAAGCCGTATGAGCGAACGCGCGTGGGTACTTGTTATTTGCGCCTGCTACCCAGAGAATGGCACCTGTCGCGCAAGGTGTGCTTCCAAACTTCTTCCTTCGTTGAAGAAAAGAAACGGATAATTATATAACCGATGATATCGAGGAAAATCGTGATATCTCTCGAGATAAATCATCAGTCGTTATGATCTGCTTAATGGAGAAAGGATCTAATAAGGGTGGAAAAATGTTTTAACGATATTCTTTTTTTCCATACCAAAAAAAGAAATGATCTGTTAACTAACAGAATCGACTTTACGCATTGTTTAAAATGTTCAATCATCTTTCTTATATGATTACAATTAGAAAAATTAATTTTCTCTACAATTAAAGAAACATAGTACGAGAGTTAGCGAATTTAGTCAGACTCGATATCGGATTTTTGGAGTCGCCGGTGTTGGAGATATATAAGCGTTCGTACGATCAAACGAAAGGTGAATCTCTCGCGTATGGCCACGTGCGTATGAAAGTGTAAGTTTGGCATGGGCGTCCAGTGCAGGTGAAGGTTTGCAGCGCGCGCGCGGAGCAGGTGGACCAACGATCTTCGGGGCCAGCACGGCCCACGAATCAACACGGCTGACCTCGGCACGGCAATCGGAGAGATCCGGACAAGACTTCTCTTGCAGCTGCGCTTTATCGTTTCGYGTGTGTGTGTGTGTGTACCGACGTATTGTACAAAGGCCGATCGTGCATCGCTCACGCTGATATAGGATGATTATCAGCCGTTATCTCGTTAAATCAATCTCATCATGCTTTCTCGATATATAATAGATATTTTTCTACATATTTTGGAATACTTTTAAAGTTTCGGATGCTTTCTTTGCTCTAATACTTATAATAATTTTGTATTTTGTACACAAATTAATTGTTACCGTTACATTTATATGTATACAATGAATATCTCAATTTTCTAAATATAAAAATTTATATCATTTTCAATCATTTTCGTTGTCTGATACGATAAGAAGTACAAACAGTGACATTTATCATTTATTCAACTCAACGTTTCAACATTTTCCTTAATACGTAGAATCAGTTCATTTTGTATTTATTTTGAGTATACAATTGACTATGTTTCTAAATATTCACGACTGAAAACTGTTTTCTGCTCTGTTTTAAAATTCATTATCCAACGTCGTTGTCACGGGTGCAGGATAAACTTGTAGTGAAAAGCTTATGTTGGCCGTGTTACCGCAAGGTCGGCGTCTAGGACATCGGCCTCAGGATAAGGTCCTGTGAATTTTCCCGAGATCCCTACATTACCACGTGGGTATGCGCATCCACGAGGAGGGTGGAAAAGGGTTCGGCATCGGAGATGCAAACCCCCGAGAGGCAAGTAGATCCCTGCACCGGGCGAAGCTCTCTTCCTCGGAGCGAGAGCTTTCGCGCGGTAAAGCACGGCGCTCCGCAGCATGGCGACTTCCGGCAGCTGGCCTCCCTACAGGCTTTTCCCGGAACTACAGTTCCGGTGAGAATTTGCGGCACGTTGCGACGTGGCGCAAGGGTGGTCCCTTCTTTATCGGCGCCCTCAGGAACGTTGGCTCTTTTCATTTTTTTTTTTGCACTGGTAGACAAGAACCTGACAAGACGGTGGAGAGACGGTAGGGAGGAGACGAAGGAGTCGTCGACCGAGCGTCGTCATAAGAAGATATCGCGCGAGATACACGGACGCACTGTCACGGCTGGCGCACTGCGCGATCTAACGCAGCGGCAACGTGTGCCGCTGTCATACCAATTAATCGCCGGGAGATTCTTATCGCTATGGGATGTTTTCAGTCACGGGCTTCAGTCCTCCTTCTCCGGTCTCCGTTTACTCTCCGTCCCTCGCGTTCTCCTTCCTATTCAACGTCCCCGTCACGATGTCCGTGTCCGTGCCGCCATGTACGCACGCCTCCCGATCTTAATTTATGAAAATCGCGTAACGCGGCCGTAGAAATTGGCTGCTTCAGGAAACTACGGCCGCGGCAGCGGAAATTCTTTCGGATACCTGCGCGCAGCAAGTTCGATAGCTTGCGGATCGATTTGGTGTCATAACCACATCCGACTGCTGCGACGTGACGATGGCTTCGCTAAGCGATATACCGAGGGTCGCTTTAGTAAGAAAAATACCGCTTTCATATTTCGCGGAGTTGTGAGAACTTTGTTATTTCGCGCGACAACGAAAATAGAACGCACAATAGAAGAACGAAAGAACTAATCTGTGACAATATAATTATAAATTTGAAGATAAGATGAAAAAGAGAGAGAGAGAGAGAGAGAATTCTCACAATTAATTACACACCTCATTTTGCCTGTAGTATCCTAAAAATTAACTCATCTGAAAAGAAATCTTAAAATCTTTTGATGCGCGTGAAACTCAATGAGTGAAAACGTCTGAATCTGTAAAATAGAAATTAATACGAGGTATCGTATCAATCGCATGGCATAAATGTTATGTTCTAATATTCGATACTAGAAGATACTTTGAAAGTTTCACGGTTGTTTCTTTCATTTCGATGGCTGCACGCGGACGTATTGCCATATCGTTCGATCCATGGGAACGTCGTTTTGTATTCCGTGTAAGTACCGAGAGTCGACCTCGCGGTGTGTGAATGAAATTCAAGGCGGGTCGTCGGTCAGTCCGGTAGGTCGGGCGAGATCTCACTTGTCCTTGTCCCGTTGTTGCATGTCGTCGAGGACGTGGATCGACGCGGGCGAAGAATGATACGTGCGCGAGTGAGGGATGCGAGAGAACGTGGGAAGATCGCGCGTGAAAAATCGGTCGACTCGCGATGATAGGATTCGTATGACGCCTCGACGAGGCGACGGTGAAGTCCCGCGATGAAGTCGTTCCCACATATTTTCTTCCGAATTCCCGCGGACAGTAATCTTCATAATAGTGAAGCACAAATGGGAATATTATGAAAATATAAAGGGGGAATTTTACAAGAATTCATGGTTTTCGACTTTAATTATTAATATACAGATTAATGATTAAAGTCGAAAGAAAGCAAAATTTCTGTTTTCTTAAACATCGATACGTTTAAAAAAAATTTATTGCGGTCGAACTTTACAATTAGCTTTCTGCAATCAGCTCTTTTCGTTTTTTCGCGCTCGATATCAAGTCATGATTTTGCTGAATTTTAAAGCGAGTGATGCCTGTAGGAATGCGGGATATTGCGGGAGATAAGCTAGAACCGGATGCGGGGAAAACGCGCGATAGATGCGTTTCAGTTCACGCAGACAACCACTGTGAAGCTGACGGCGATGGAGAAAACGAGGATAGTGAAAGAGAGGAAGCGAGAACGAGCTGTGTGTAACCGGAGGGAAACAGAAATAGAAGCGCGCGGATGGATGGAAGGAGCGAGGGAGAGGGAGAGAGAGAGAGAGAGAGAGAGCATCGCGAACAAGAGGAAGCAGCGAGTGATTGATTTTTGTCGTGGCTTTGCCCGACGCTATCCGCTATATCCGCGATTGTGCGGACCCGCAGGGGACTCCCGGCGGCGACAGCAGCAGCGGCAGCAACGGTGGCAGCAACGGTGGCGGCGGCAGCTTCGTGCGGTGAAGCGACGACGGCGGGCGCCGCGACGCCGTCCACCGATTGGCGGTTGCCGTCCCCAGGGGGCGGCGCTAATCACCAGACCGTGCAGCACCGTGAGTCTCTACTGCACTCGCCTCGAAAGCACTCTACCGTGCATCGGTGCCTCCGATGTATGCATACCACCGTATATATGTATACATGTATATATATATATACTTATAAGCAACCGTACCAACACACGTTTCGCGTATGTGTACGTACGTACGAGTCATTCATCCATGTACGTATGTACACATGTACGCGCGAAAACGAGAGCACACGCGAACGAGCGGTGTCCCCTCGCGCGTACTTAGAGTCCGCGAGAGAGCACATCGTGGAGTCAGGAACAGGATGTAAAGCGACGACTATGACGACGGGAAATGGAATCGCGTGGCGATCCCTTTGTTCCCAAGCTAGAACGAGAGGATCCGCGTGGATGGGATAGCTTTGCTCGATTGAAGGCGATAGAAAGAGTTCTGTGTATGTCGATTTCGATCGAGACGAAGAAAAATGAGAAAGACGCGACATGTTAGATAGCGTTAAATGCAACTAGTTAGGGATCGAGCGGCATCATCTCGCAGAGTTGAACGTGTATGTGGCAAGGCAGCTTCAAAGACGTTTAGATGTGAAATACGATAGATACGTGCTCTGACAAACGTTGGAATCTAATATTTAATCGCTTCGCAAAATGTGGGAACCGCATTTTCGCTAAATAATTCTTTGTGCGCATCTAAATAAGGATTCGGTAACTCTAAAGAAAGACGCGTCCTGCATATCTTTAATTATCACTTGAGATTACAAGTTTCTAATTGAAGTAACCGTTGCATATGTCGTTTGTTCAGTTTCCAGTAACAATATGTTACCTGATCTGTCTAAAGTCGATATTCACAGTTGATTCTTATATTTAAGATCGTCTTAAATGTGGTCTTAAGATGTCATAAGCCTATTAGCATCTTAAGACATTACTTAAGACGACCTTAAAATAAGAACGGACTATGAATACCGATCTAAAAGATATAGCGATTTGTTCATTAAGGAATAAATTCATTAAGACCGCATAGGTTAATACATATATTAAAAAATCTAATTAGTAAAGAATAAATTAAATGAATGGTTTCTGCCTTCGCGTAATTGTACGAGTTTCGTGCGTATTTTCAATCATGAATTCTCTCGTTGTACAAGATTTATTCTTTTTTCTTCTTTTACTTTTGCTTAAAATACATGTATATTTTGAGTAGTGAATCTGAATTGAATAACAATCCATTCAATCTCACGTGTTTTGTAACGTATAGCTTCAATTTTAGCATTTAGTATGCAAACTGTTTCAAATTAAATAAGTTCATACAAGTGGATCTCTTCTCTCGTATTTGAGAATAACTCTACCGAATCGCTGTTCGATACCTATTCGTTTGTGCCACGGCACAAACGAGAAAGTCATCATAGGGCGAGTGCGACTCTCGGACGACACGGCGAGAAAGCGGGAGCAACTCGGTTCTGCGGTTTTCAGTCGGGCGACGACGATAAACCACCGACGCTGATTTACGAGGGCACGCCGTGCCGAGCGCGTCGCGCGATGGAGAGAAGCTGGCGCGGATCGTAGCCGGGGAACGTGGGCTACGCGATCGCGGCAGTCAGGCAGCCAGGCAGCAACGATACACACCGTTCGGTGGCAATGTAGTTGATAAAGGCCGATAAATCGCGAGTAAAACGGAGTGATAATATCGCACGACGGTGGGATGGGTGGGATCGTCGCCGTTGGAGGTGGAAGAGAGTTGGAGGAGAAGACGATGGTAGTGGCCGTGTCGGCAGTGGCCGGCGAGGGGGAGGAAGGGATGAGGGGGAGGGGTAGCATTTCGCCGCGGCGACGACGGCCAGAGGGTGCGGCGGGTACAAAAGGGAAGGTGGTCCCCCGAGGTGGGGAAGTCGTGGACTCGAGGTGGGGAATCCGTCGCGTAGAGGGATGGAAGAGGAGAACTCGTGGTAGAGGGGTACATCGTCTCTCGCCTTGTCGCTTAGGCAAGAAGAAACGGAGCGAAGAGAAACCGTCACCGCCGTTACCGCCGTTACCGCCGTTACCGCCGCCGCCGCCGCCGCCGCCGCCGCCGCCGCCGCCGCCGCCACCGTCATCGGGAGGACATCGTAGGAGGGACCAATGGACATGCGCGGGTGTGCCGCGACACCACGGCGACCTTCTGGCCACCTCCAGAAACAAAATGGCTACCCTGCCTCTCAGCATCGCCGAGAGATGGCGACAGAACCATGTTGTTTACCTCCGTTCTGTCTAATCGGACCCCGTTGATAGAAACCGGAAGAATACTTCTTCCGGTTAGAAAATAAGACTCTGAGGCCTTGTCATGCGATGAAGGATTCCTCAGGAAAGATCCCCGCATAATATCTATAAACGCAGAGGAATTTTCCCAGCTAGTCGGGCAATTTCTTATCTTTTTCGACACCGTGTCTGCGAAATGGACATACACGATTACGCAATTAACTGGCTAACACCGGCGAGAAGGCGTGATTCCTACAGTGTATGAATTAATATTAAATGGCGCGCGCGGTGGGGGAAGGAGTTTACACGTAATCATGAATGTTCCTCTAAGGAATTATATTGAGCGAAACGGCGGGTAGACGTTATCGGAACTACCGATCGTGTGTTTGATTTACAAGATGCTCGAGAAACCGCGCGCGTGCACGCGTGTATGCGCGCGTGTGTGTGCGCGCGCGCGCATTCTCACAGCGGGTAGATAGTTATTCGATACACGGCGTTAATTTGTCGAAAGCATTCGCGTCAGCGCGCGAGAGTGAATATCATTTGAATGCATTAAGCATTCCTGCGTATATATGCGTTCGCGCGTAGTTAAGTAGCGCGCGTGTGCACGCGTGCACGCGCGCGGCCGAGATCGCGCTTGTTCTTCGGGATCGAGAGCGATATTTCAGACACGGCGTTCTTCCGTGTCTGATTCGAAAGATAATCGAGTCACGCTTAACACGCTTCACTTTACGCGCCGGCATTTATGCGCGCAGTTACAACATAATTATGGCCGAGATGGTCATCGTGATAAAACTGATCTACGGCGCGAGCGGATTCCAATGTCAATTCTGTATGGCAAAAAAAGATGCACAGAAAATGCTCATTTAACGTTAGAAGATAATTACACCTATTATTTGGACTTATCGTATATGTATCTGCGAGAGAAAGAAAAACGTAGAATATGATCGATCTTAATTATTCTTTCTAAATGGGATTTAACGATGGTCTCGATAAAAAAAGAAACGATAAAGCATCTTTTTGATGAATCCTCCTTTTTGATTAATCCTCCTTTTTCAACATTAACCCTTCGTCCCCAAACTCAATATTAAAAATTCAATCATGAAGCAGCGGTACGTCAATAAAAAACGGTGATCTAAATTCAGTGAAATAAACATTCCCCGGAGCACAGTGAAACTCCGCGGTTTCTCTTCTATGGAATAAAAATGTCAGCGCACGTCTGCGGCCAATGGCAGCGTTAGGTCGGAGAAGACGTTTCTCGAGCCCTCCTCGCTCTCTTGTTCGTGGTTACAAGGAATCGTCTCGGCGTCTCACAGAAATTTTCGCAAGACGAGCCTGTCGGAGACATTGATTGGCGAGCGACGAGGCGCGCGGTCCGAGCATCGGTCGCTTCAGCGTCGACTGAATGTTTTTAGGACGGTAGATAGGAGCCCGAGCTTCTCATGCATATTCAACGGCACTCTCAACTCCTCCGTCACAGGAGGGAAAGAACCACCCCGCGCGCCCGGCGCACCCCTTCGGCCCCTCCCCCCCTATCCCGCGATAGGGAGAAAGGAAACGGGATAGAGACAGAGCGATGGCTTCGGATATATGGACGGATGAACAAGAGGGAGAAAGAGAAAGAGAGAGAGAGAGAGAGAGAGAAAGACACGTTAAAAGAGAAAGCGAGAGAGAAAGAGAGAGACATCGACGGGGAAAGGAAAAGAGTCTGTAGGGGTGCTCACGATTTCCTTCATATTCTACGTTGGCTTTTGTCGACGGTCGAAGATAACCAGGCAGCGACGACGTCTACCAACGATTCCGGATGACGACCGCGCACGAGATTATACAATTTCCCCGAGAATTCCAGAGAATAATGATATTACAGGTGAATACCGTATTCGTTCCGGACAACTCCCATCGTCGTCGTCGTCGTTCTCCTTTCGATCGTTGCTTACGCTTCATTGTCGTTATGCTCGTGCCTCAGATGAATTAGCAAGGAAAGGACAAGAGACATCTCTGCGTTACGAGATATCGGGGAATTTTACCTTACTGCGGTTACTTTTCGCGTTACTACGATTCTTAATGCGTCTAACTAACTAACTAAATAAAGAGCAAGGTTTATGTTTGGACGGGATGGCCACGACCGGACCTCGATGAGGCACGTGAAGCGCTCGTACGTTACCGTAAGGAAGATATCCAGATCGAAGAACGAGGGTGACCTCGTATATCCGCGAGGCGGCTCATGATAGCTCGCGTGGCCACGATAGCGCCTTGACCTCATACCAAGTCCGATTCTCCGATAAGATACAATAGCGGAGAGACGAAGCCGTGGCGCTAAAGCACGGTGTTCTTCGTGTCACCGTTGGTGCCCGAACTCGCGATTGTCACGCGAGCGCAACCGGCATACGCGTTCACACAGATTCGAGTAAAAATCAATTTAAAAAATGTGAAATGTGAATGTTAACAGCAACTTGTATTTCTGTGCATCGATATTGATCAACGTAAACGTAGACATTTTATTGTCGTCATGTACGCGAAATAATTATATAATAAAAGTCATATTTTAACGAATCAATCAATTATATAATAAAAGACCAATAAATAAAATTATATAAATCTATGCGTACAGTTTTTTTGTACGTATACACTTCGAAGAAACGTTCGAAATGAAATGTCTGATCGGGTTTATCTAGCAAAATGTCTGGCTAGATGAGATGTCCATGAGGGCTACTCCTGAATGATCTAATAATTTTTCATTTTGGGAAGATTTAACCTTCGGAAAATCAAAATTCATCAAAATTTAACTGTATATAAATATGAAACTATCCGGAGAGAGAGAGAGAAAGATATTCCATCGATAAAATCAATCGTTTTAAAAACCGCGGAAAAGATTCGGCGCGCGTTATGGAGACGAGCTGACTGAGAAGGAAGCGTTCAGTTACGACGGCGATAAATTCGAACGAAGGATTCGCGGTTGAGAACTGCGAAAGCGTCGGCTATACAGTCGGCGGAGGCTGAGTCCGTGGCTTCTCCGGGGATTGATATCCCTCGTCTTCCCCTTTGATATTACCCTCGCGGCGGACGAACTTCCCCGCGCCATCCTCGTCGTCGCTCTTGTTCATTCTGGTCGACACCCCTTTTGTGCGGGAAAGACAGATCGAACTACCCTGTTTACACTGCGACGCGATGATTTGCCAAATTAATTAGCCTACTCCCGTTGTCATCTCTCCTTCTCTCTCTCTCTCTCTCTCTCTCTCTTTCCTCTCGTCAGTCTCCGGCATTCTCTTCTGGACCAGGAGGCTGCGCGTCTTCGCCTGTGCGTTGAATGGCCTCGGCATGTAAAAACCGCGAATAATCTTCGCCACGCAGAACCCGGCTTTCATTAACGGCGAGAAGGATGGGCTGCACGGTAATTTCTAACGAGGTTGCGAGTGAGCTCTCGCCGCGAGCCTCGTCGCAAAAACCTTTCTTGTACGTCTCGACCATGGTGGTAGGCGTGACACCGAAACGGGATCATTAACACAAAAATGGAGTGACCTAATAAAAGAAGTGGAGACGCGCGAGAAAAAGAGTATTTGCATTACGAATAGTTGCGAAGTTTCTTCTCAACTCATGTGGCTCTCGTCATGATTAACAATCCGGTTCATCCATTAATCCCATGACGCGTGGTAATATACTTTCACAGAGTCATTACTGTTTTAATTCGAGAGAATTTTTGGGTATTAAATTGCGTGACATTTTGAGATATGAGTATTTTTCACCTTGTGACGCAATAATATTATTCTACAACTTTGAAACTTACGAATGGCATTGCATTGACGATCGCTACTACAATAAAGAATCGCATAATACAGTGTAAAACATATCATCGTTGCGAATCGCGAAGATGCTGAGCGTGTCTCGAGATGTTAACAAAGGGCTGCGACAACAAGCAGATTTTCGAGGTCCTCTTTGAGAGGGCTGGTGCAAACGGCGCTAAAACGTAGTGGAGGATAGGAGCTGAGAACACTCGTAAAACGTCGAAGAGTTTCTTTTTCGCGGTGTCTCGTCGCTCGGGGCGTCGAGAGTAGGGGCAGTACCAGCGAAATGAAATTAAACGGGCCCCTTTTTCGTCGTCAGAGCATCTCGTTCGCGGTAAAAACGAGTGTGGATATCCAGCGCCCCATGGCGACAATGCTGGTGATGGTGGTGTTGGCTGCTGGTGTCACTGTACGAAGATTTCGAAGGGCAGACAAAGACTCGTCATTAATGCTCCGCAGTTTCGGTGTAGCGCTCTATCTGTTGTACCTCGTTATTTAGCGCTATCGAAGATCGCTCGTTATGCTTATATTTATTGTTTTTCTCTATCGACGATATTTATTTCGATTTTACAATGAATGTGATCGCTATTTCGCGTCATTCTTTCTTCTTCTTTCTCGCGTTCTTTTTTAATACATTTTATAATCGTGTATGATACGATCAACTATAATCGTCAACTATATTTTATTAGCGTACCGCAATACCGATATTTATTCGAACGAAACAAAGATTCCTCTTGGTATCTAGAGCACAGGGATGGCACAGGGTTATTATTTATCGTCAAGCAGGACTACTACGACGACGATCGAGATACGGTAATGCACGTAGACAAACCGACAATGGAATATACGCGAGGAATCGCGAGAGGAGGATGGCGCGAGTAATCAGACGGATAGATCGTCTTGTTTTCGTTCTGGGACGAAACCTTCCCACCTCCTCGTTCGCTTCGCCTTCTTCTTCTTGGTCTTTAAGCGAACGCGAACGACAATCGATACCTGGTGAGGCCGGAGGTGGAGAGGCAAGCGAGAAAGAGAGTCACGCTCGGCAACGGGGGCGAGAAAGCGAGAGGGCGGAAAGACGGAAGAGGGGTGGCAGGGTGGCGCCTCATATTTTGCTCATTAGCGTCAGCATCGTCGTCAGCGTCGGGACGCCCTCACTTCGCGCGCGCGGCGCGGCTAAGGGTGGAGAGGGACCATCCATCATCTTGTCCTTCGTTTCGCTCACGTCCCACTCTCCTCCTCCCTCTCTTCATCTTCCTACCCTTTGCTCCTCGCACCGGTCGTTTTCGATCTCTCGCGTTCGCTGCATCGACGAGTCTTGAAAACGCTTGCGACAATGACGTCATTTCGTTGAAACGGGTAAGAAGATATTGTATATATTTAGACTCCGTATCGAAATTTATTATGCCAATCGTAATTTTGACGCTACACAGTAATATGCTATTGAGTTATCAATGACAGTAATTGTTGGTAATTGCAAACGAATGTGAAGAATTAAAAAAATTTACCGAGTAAACCATTATTATCGAAGATAAGCGAATTCTTCGCGAAAGTGGAACAGTAGTTTTCCGTTTAAGCTCCACTTTCTTCAAAGGAATCATTCGTTACGTCTATACATCTCCGCAATTCCATTTTGTGGTGAAACGGATCGTTGGTTACGTTTGCGAGGTGATTATGGAAATTTTAACGCGCGTTTCGTGAGTCGGCGCGAAACAACCATTGAAACGCGATTCTTGCGTCGTACGACGGGCCGATCGATTCCGCCTGCTGTGAAATCGCCGCTAATGCTCGTATATATTGGTGGTCGTCTGACGATTGTGCGGCAGTTTCTTCTCACGAGTCGCATGGCGATACGAAGACGCGCGGTTGCGGTTACCGGCAGCTACCTACTTTCGCATGAAATCCGTTTTTAGCGACAGATCGTAAAGCGATTTATGTGTACGACCGGCTGTAACGCCGATAGTAAATGGTAAACGCATGCGGCTGAATCCCTGGCCCGCCGGCGCGGTTAGTTGCCGCGTAAAGGACTTTATTACCCGTACCACCTCGCGTGCCACCTAGTTACGCTTCAATAGAAAAATCATAAACAGCCCTTTTTATTCGAACGTCTCTCCACCCTCCATGTACAACTCGACGTGCCATGCTCCATTTAAGAGACGTTGAGCCTCCCCGAGAGGTCGTCAATTTTTCTTCGTAGCCGTAGCCGATCGTCGGAGTAATTAAACGTTTATTTCGCGATTACAGAACGTAAGATCGAGATACATTAAATCACGCATCTATGAAATGCATATTATTTTTATTATTATTATCCAATATATTATATCTGTGCAGAATAGAATGAGATCAGCATTGAATATAAATAATTAATTAGTAGTTAATATGCTTCGCTTAATAACACGTGGATGCTCTTTTGATGACGGTTTGCGCTGACGCAAATACTGGTTATTTTGAATCCATAAAAAATCTATTTATGACTTCTTCTTGACGTCCGAGAAAATGTATAATTCGTAAACTTAAATTTTTTGAATTTGTGAAACATGTGTTGCGTCATATGTCGTAGAAATCTTATTTAACTCTTTCGCTCCTTTTTTCAAAAATTATGACATTTATCAAAAAAAAAAGAAAAAAATTCACAAGAAAAAATTCACAAGATGATCGCCAGATTACGTTATTTTAGGTCAACGTATATATGCGTTTCCCGGAGCGAAAAAGTTAAGGCGTGATGATCTTTCAAAGAATATTTATATGTCCTACATAAACTTCTATACAAGTCATAATCATAATGCTATAATTAATAATCATAATTAAAATGTCTGGGATCATAATTAGCATTCTCAGATATTATCGCGTAGTGCGTCATATGCGTTTTTGTAGACAAAAAGGCTTTGTAGATAATTGATGGCATTTGATCAATGAGTAATTATCGATAATTACAAGACGTTCAACAAATGAATAATACGTGGAACAACGTATTTATATCGCGTATTAATAGAAGCGTGAAATAAATACGATGCGTTCGAGAGCCGATCGTCGTTTATCGCGCCTCTGYGACTTGCCAACTTTGTCATAAATGCAGCCAACAGTCAATGCCGTAGCCCACGCGGGACGCAATTCACGTGGGATAGTGTGTCTCGTAAAACAGGTTGTTGCGTAAGAGAAATCCTAAGCATCCGCGTAAGCCCGGCGACACTCAAGTAAATGACACGCGCATATTCCAGATTTGAAGTACGTAAGCCTTTGCATCTCGCGACACGACGCCATGCGATAATCTCAAGCATTGACTGGCTGACCTTGTAACTGCAAAGCGCAATCGTTTCTAATTGTATATAAATACTTCTCTGAATACGAAATTTCCATCTGTGATTTGTTGTGATTTAAATACTGCATAAATATGTCGATCATTTGTCAAATTTTTGCTACTTTTACGAAGCTATAAAAGAGATAAAAAGTTAAGTGTATTAAAATTGCTTTCATCACAATATTTTTAAGAATACACAGACGTAACGTGCTCCTAAATTTGATTTCTATATCTCATATTTAAAAACGTTTAACTTTTGTCATAACCGGACTTTCGATTTTCTCGATACAGAATGTTCGTTTTCGCTTTTTACCAGAGGGCGAATCGAAGTTCCGAATCGATCGTGTCGCGCGACATGCGAAACGACGTACACACATAAAAGTGATCGTGTGTCCGTGCATGCGTAACGGAGCGTGTCTTGCGATCGAAGTAGGCGGTCGCGCCGTTCTATCTCGACTTTCAGTGTGCTGCAGCAGCAGCAGCAGCAGCAGCTTTTTATACTTCTCTCCTTTTATACCTGTCCCCATCTCACATCCGTCGCTCGTCGAGTGGCCTGGAGGACAAAACATGGACCTGAATGTAAAATCCGAAAAACCGCCACGGTGAACAAGCTGACTTTGTTGAAACAGAAACGGCGGCGGTTGACTGATGTTTTTATAAAGGCGAAATCGGACCGGGCGTCGCGAGTTTCTTGCATACGATGACACGCAATCGGAGTTTCTTCCGTTCAATAGCGGATTTATACTTACAAACAGAGAGTTGTTTCGGCTGGTGATAAAATTAACATAAATTAATTCAATTTATATGAAGTTAATAGTTGAATATTATATCATCCAAATCGGAACATTTGGTCTTAATTCTAGTGACTATAAGCAACCGTGAGCTTCTATAATGTCTTAATAAGATTGAACGGTACGTCATCACTTAATGAGATGATCGAAGACTTCCGATTTCGCGAAGAAAATCGATGTGGCATTCGTACTCTCGTGATGAAACAGATACCGATACTCTACTCGAGAGATTGTGTGTTCGAGTTCTCGCGGTTGCGTTCCGAACATCGAGTCACCGTTCGTGCACGTCACACGCGAGATTCGGCGTAGACGTGACACGAGAGAAAAAGACGGCGAAACGACGGCGGACGACGAAAAGCGAGCAAGAGAAAAAGGGTGCATTGCGAGGGAAGCTGTCGCGGAGGATCTCCCTCGGAGTGTGCCCACCAGGGCGCGGAGAACGAGCAGTGACAGAACGAGATGGAGTGACTAAAGAGGGGACGCGAATGCGTTGGAATGGGACATATACCTTCTTCTTTCTCCCCCATCGGTGTTTGCGGAAGAGGGGGCGTACAGTCACGGTGCCCATGGAAACGCGCAAGCGCCTTCCGCCGAAGATCCTCGGCCCTTCGACGAGTACCCGGTCTCTCTCGTGTTCTCTTTGTCATCCCTTTCTCATCTTCCTCCTATCACGCGCCCTTACTTTCCCTCGTTCTACCTTCCTCTTTCCCTTTCGCCCTCTGTCTATTCCATTGTCTGTCTTCGTCTTCATCATTTCTCATTCGATCCTGTAACCATCCCCATGGCCGCCTTCTCTCCGTAATACGCACTAAACACTCCATAGGCTGCGTGTAGACTTTACAGGGATGCACGCGTGTGTTTACTCTTCGGTTACAATACCGCTCAGGTTTTCGGCGCCGATAACGCCTTGAAACTCACCTTGAAGAAAAGAACAATGTCATAATGTCGATCGAGATACATTCGACTTGCCATCGAAGCCTATCTACTTCCGGATCTTCAGAAGTTGTCGATGCATCTCGCATCTCGCATGCATTCACAGATTCTGATTGGAAAAGCATTTAATATTAATCTAAGTGATGAAATTACTTAAATAAATACAATAATCGAGCAATAGATTTGTTAAATGAGAGATACACTTATATATGTTTTTAAGTGAAAAAGGTCTTTTATCTTTAGTTTGACTATTTTATACTGAATATTACATTTCTGGATCAGCTAATTCAAAATATTCGTTTGAATGAACGATACGTTAATCATAAATATGTAACTTTACGAAAAATTAGATTGCTAAAATTAACTTTATAAAATTAATGGAAGTTTGAAAATTTACTCATAAATTTATTTTTTTATCTTGTATTTTTTTCCTCTATTTTTTCGGCGTGTATTCGGAAGTTGCTCATGCGGATCACCAATTTTTCCGATCGCTCGATTTGCCGAAGAAGTTGATTATGTACATAACGCAAGTTTTTTCATTATTTAAGAAATTGTCGTCATCGTCATTGTAATATTATAATGTAATATTCGGGATTTATTATAGATCTCTTTTTCTATCAATTTAAAAGTGAAAAAAAGAATAATAGAAAATCAAAATTCAAAAAGTAATTTTGAAAAATGGAGAATTTTGAATTATGAAAAAATATATATTTTACGTCTTGTCACTCGTTACGAATAAAATTTATCTGTAACAATAACATTTTTCTAAATTGGCTGAAATTATAACACTAAGAATAAATAAAGACGTAGCATATCTTGTGCTGGACATTTGAATCGAAAGGTATTGAAAGGTGAATGTCTTGTGGAGAAACTCGTAGCGTGACCGAATGTGCAGGCGTTTGACGGGCGTTTATAGGCGGCGAGTGCGTACGAAGCGTGCGTGAACAATGTCGAAGAATCTAGGTGCCACGGAACACCGTAGCGCGTAAGCGAGATAGACCCATAAAAATGCTAATTCCTATCGACCCGGGCGCGCGAGGCCGAGAGGCTGCCGCCACCGCTCACTTGCATGCCATTAGCCCACAGACCTCGACAAACGTAACTCTGTGTTACATCGACGATGTCTCTCTCTCTTTCTCTCTCTCTCTCTCTCTCTCTGTTTCTTGCTCCTGTCGACGTGTTGTTGCTATTGACTTCACTTCAAAATTGGCAATTGAAACTGATTAGCACATCAATCGAGATGTCACTAACATATCATTAACGAAATCACCGAACTTTTTTGGCTTGCCGAAGAGGGAGGAGGGAAAGAGAAGGGGGAGGGGAAGGATGAGAACCGACGACAAGCACGACAACGACAGAAGCGAGACTAATCTCCGTTACGAGCGGCGTGGATCAGATCCATCAATCTAGATTATAATTAATTGATAGTGGGAGCCACACATCCTCTCCCCCCTGCGGGTGGGTGGCGGCCACATCGGTCGTATTCCTACACGCCAACGTCTGGCAGTGTATTGCACCGGGTATTAGGGGGTGCACAGGGGTGACTGTCGGTTTGTCTGTTGTCGACTCTTTATCGCGCCCCCGGTGAGTCGTCTTATGCATCTTTCATGAGGCAACCATCCAAGGGGTCCACGCCATCCGCCCCGTAGTCGATGTGGTAGTAGTATGTAACCCGTACTTTCTCTATCTCCATCTTTCTCTCGTTCTTCTCCATCCAATTCCTCTTCTTCTCGTCGTACGTAGATATTGCGGAAAATGTGTGTAGAAAGAGGAAGAGAGCAGGAAGAAGAAAGAGAATAAGAGGGAGGTGGAAGCGATAGTGTGCGTTTTACACACGAGATCGTTGACGCGTATTTACATAGGTATACATCGACGCGCCAGGACCGGTAGACATTACTATAAAACCTGCGTTTGCATCAACCCTTTCGTTCTTCGATTTCGTCGCCGTCGCCACCACCGTCGTCGTCATCTATCGAGATCACGTCGCGTCGGTTCCTTCTCCGCTCTCGCAGTTGCGGAGAACTTCGCTTTCTCTTCGCTTCCCTCCCGTTCTCCCCTCGCGACCTTCCGCCAGGAGTTTTCGAATTCCTGAATGCAAACGGGACGCGAGCGCATCGCGACCGAATTCGAATCACGTTATCCATCGAGTCATTGATAGGTCGTTCAAAGGAAGAAGATCGTGTTTTACGGTCTTGTCATTTTATCGTTCCCCCAAATGCCCGCCATTCGTTTGTAAGGAGGCTAAGGGAGAACTGCGCGATCGTTTGTCCGGTTCAAGTACCTCATACGTATAGAGTTTTGCGGTATAGTAGATCCCTCTTCCTCTTTACCGCTTTCAACGGCCTGCTATGAAATTAACCGTCTCGGGTAGAGATTCTCTGCGAGATTTATCGGGAGCTACTAGACGCTAGAACGGAAGCGAACACTTTGCTAGGCGTGTTGCATCAAGCAAATTGCTGTCATCGTCTGATATCGCCTGCAGTCTCTATTGAAATGGCGCCAAGGAAAATGCATTTATCTTATTAGAAGTTCAATCAGTATCGTCTGCGTTGATGCATCTGGTTTTTTGAAATGATAAAATAGCATGATTTAATACTATTATTTGAAATGTTTTCTTATTAAAATTAATATTATGAATTATGTGCGTGTTATTATACAATTGATATTTTGTGTTTAAGTAACGAATAGATAATTTATGAATTATTTTATTATATTATTGGAGCTAGTTCTATTCTAAATAACATTTTGTTGTTCGCGATAAACTCCGTGATTTATGTGGATCTCTCACATCCAAGAACCACGAACAATCATGGTGAATCCCTGCGATCATCATATTTCTTTGAATTCACGTTGAGGTTTCGCGATTCACGTTCATCCAAAGTTGAGGTTTTGCGTCTCTCACGGCAGAAACAACTTCTTTTTTTTCCGTCAGCTCGTGGTGACGTCGGCGACCACTATAAAAAATGAACATCACGACGGACGCAGGATGGATGAACGGACGAATGCAGATCTGCACAGCGAGAAAGATAGAGACGGATGGAAACGAGGAAAAAGGAAGAAAGGGAAGAACGTACTAGGGTTGAAACGGGCGAGAGAGAACGAGCAAAAACATATCCGAGAATACGGCCGTGCGGATGAGTTACCGCCTGGCAGATTCCACCGCAGCCGTTGCTACCCCCGGAGAATGACGGTACGGGCAGAAGGACGGGCGATAAGAGGAAAGGGGAAGGGGGTTGGTGGAGACTTGGGAGGAGGATATGGCGGAGGAAAGGACGTCGGACGTAGCGCATTACGCAAACGTATCACGCTATGTGGTCCAACGAAAACAAACAGAACCCGAGGCTCCGACCCCTTACACCCACCACGCGAGTCGCCGTCACCCCTTACTTCGTCGCCCGTTGCATAAGTAAATAGACGGCTGCGGACGTTGTTCGCCAGGTCGTTGCTGCTCTCGTTCTCCCTTCGTCTTTTCTCTACCGTTCTTTCCAGCCTACATAGTTTCTTAAAACGAGAGTTCTCTCACTCCTCGCCACGTCACTTCGTTTCATCTTTGTGCAAAGCGATCGTATTGTGGCTCCTGGTTTGTAATCAAAGAGATATTATGGCTCATCAAAGTAGACGGTTATTTCAAAAAAGATCGATACAGAGGAAAAATAAAGTGGGGAAAAAGTGATGTATTTTTGATGTATGAATATAACTTATAGACAAGTTATCTAGACTGGTGTAATAGCTAAACTTTGTGCCAATAGTCGATAACAAAATTTCAGTTGTGAAGGATAAAACGACGAAGAGTTTCTAAGAAGAAAGGAATTGAAAAAGACCGGCGAGTGGAACAAGAGAAAAGCAGAGACGAAACTGTAGAGTTTTCTGGTTTTAGGCGTCAGTGGCGGTTGTTAGGTTGGGTTGTTCGGTCGCAACTCGCAAAGAGAAAGAGAGAAACAGAGAGAAAGAGGAAGCAAAATAGCGAAAAAGAGAACGTGCGACGAAAAGAGAGGGGACAAGAGAACGTGGAGTGTAGATATGAGCAAAATGATGAAGGGAGAAGAGGGCAGAGCGAAGTAGAGAATGGTCACGAGAGAGGAACGAAAGGGCCAACGAAGGGAGTAACGAAGAGAGCAGAAGCTGAGGGGGACAGAGGAGAGATCAGGAGGGGTAGACGAGCTCGCGGGAGAAAGCGATCGATGCTCACCCCCTCCGAGCTTCCCTCCCGCGACGCCGTGCAACCCCCGCTCGAGCGGTGGCGGCCGTCATGGCGGCGCATGCAAATCAGCATGGCGCCGAGACGCCCTCCCGCGACCCTCCCCGACGCGTTTGCTGTGTGCACGTACACGCGGACGCGTGCATGCGTGTGTGCGTACTTAGCGCGGGTGTACACTCACCATTGGCGAAACCAAAGCATCGACCGAGCGACCGACAGACCGACAGGCAAGCAGGCAAGCAGGTAGGCAAGCAGGCAAACGCGCAGAGACATGGGATAGATATTCCGGGGTATGTTATGCCTATTTATTGCGGGGAGATTCGCGCTGTGTTTCGGCATACCTGTCCCAAAGCCATCGGCACGTCCGCTTTTGATTAGCACGCAAACGCGATTTCGGAAAGAGATCTCAATGTCGGAAATTCTTTCGCATTGCCCGATAAGTCGTTAAAACGATCGATGTGAATGTTAGAGAGAGAAAGAAAATCAGGTAGGCGCTAAAAGTGCCATAGTGTTGCGATAAAGTGAACCGATATATCTAATCGGCAATCTCCGCTTCTGTTTACGATTGTGATGAAGTTCATTCCCTTTTGTCAAGGCGAGTTTTAATGTAGTCACGCGATGGTGGTTTAACGCTACTGAGAGACAGTATCTTTTTAAATTATGAACATAAATATCACGATTTAGATGTGGTAGTTATATTCGATATTATAATTTTCTAAAGCCAGTCCTGCTTGGTGTTTCCAGCTTTTTCACATTCATTAACTAGAAATTTTACATTATTCTTTAAACATTACAGCAGTTAGGAAAGAGTACAATCTTTATGTGATATATAATTGATTTAAAGACGAAATATTTATTTTTGCGAAAATTATTACATCAAATAAACCGTTTAAAATCAATATTGTCAATATTAAATCGATGGCTTTAAATAAAATAGTTATACGTAATGATGATTTTCTTTTGCTCCTGCTGATTTATTCTTATATTTTTTTCAAGATGTAGATAGATATGACATTCATGTTTGATTGCACAATGAGAAAAATTAATGGCATAGAGATCAATACATGACACAATTAAATAATGAAAGATATAAATGAATTAAAGATTAAGGTAATATATTTCCATATTCTTTCCGAAACAACTGGAGAGATCGATTGATAATCCCGAAAAATCCTCGGGACATAGATCTCCGATCGCGTGTTAGGTATCCGTAGAACAACCGAGTATGTTGGTTGGTGCGAAGGAGAGCGATAGGACGTGCGCACGAGCGAGCGAGACAACGGGCACCGCCGCCCGGCGCATTTGAATACGCGCGAATAAATGCATAATAATTAGGTCAGTTTTGCTAGTCAGCTGATTCCGTGCCGCTAACGTGCTAGGGAGGGCCGAGGTTAGGCGCTCCTGCCGTCAACGTCGCGCGTGAGTCTTACTTTCGTTGAACTGTAACTACTCGTCGCGCCGTCATTCGCAGTTCCCACGACGCAACGCGACGCGCATGTGGGATTAGCCCCGCGAGCGTGTTGCGTCGCCGAAAATGGCGTCTAGAATTTGCTACGTCACAATGTTTTTCAGCAATTATTGACAATGCAATTTTGACATAATTGGTAGACGGAAATTTCACCAAATAAAAATTTTGAAATTATTAATACATTTGAAGAATTATTTTTCTAGATCATAACATGACGAGTTTTTTTTCTTAATTTTTTATGGCATTAGTGAAGATAAATAGAATCTTAGAGAAAAAACGTTGTTTACACGGAAGAATTTATTCGTTATGTATTTAATGACTACTGCAGCCTCTTTCTTTTTCCATGCTTTCATTATGAATGCATAATTTTATTGTAAAGCTTATAACAATATAGTGATAGTGGTATACCATAAACGTGCGCTCGATTTCTCTCAAAATCATTATCAGAGAAAAAGGGACGAATGAAAAGCGAACGTATTTTCATGCGCAGGTTATTAGTACGCGGAACATGTCGACGTCGTGGAGGACAAAAAAACACGACGATCTGGGAGGGGACTATGAGCGCGGGGGCGGAAGTGGTGAACGTGTTGTAGCAAGGAGGGTGACCGATTGGCAACGTAAAATGTTGGCTGCAGGGATTGACGACCGCGGACCGCGGATAGATTTTTGTTTCGATTTAATTATCGTAACGCCAGGTAAACGGCCGGCTCCTGTCATTTCGCTTCCCCCGTTTGCTTGTCCCACAACTGGGACCTCCCATGTCCCACGTGAAATGTATGTGCAACTACAGCTCGGTCGAGTCTCGTACGAGCAATCGTGGACTATTACGGTATTATATTTACGACGCGATCAGCCTATGCGACATGAATGATAATTGGATAAGTGTGGCCGAAGGAAACGAGGATATCCATCACGAACAATGAAAATTCCTTTTCGTAATTCGAAGAGTTCGAAGATAATAATAATTTTAAATGTTTTAAACATCTCTTGTATCGTTCTTTGACCTTTCTATAATTTTTAAAACTTGATACCGTCAAAAAATATTTGATAATAATGAATACATATTTGATAATAATGAATATTTGATAATAATGTTGCATTTTGCAACACGTAACTTTGATTTTGAGATACTTTAACTATTCTTCATGAAAGTTTTGCAGTATGTAATAGAATCTTTATTTAAAGATAGCTCTTTTTTTATCTTAAAATTATTTTACAAGTTTTGCGACAATTTCAATAATATCGCGACATTTCATTCGCGATTTCTTGGACTGTCGTCTACCGACAGCGTGTACAACTTAGGTTTTCGCAGGCCGGACACATTGTAGAGAGTCAGTGACAGTACACAGAGAGCGGCGAAGGAAAGCGGAACAGCAGATGCAGAAAGCAGAGTTTGAGTTGAATTTGAGTCGCAGCTCGTCAGGCAGGGCACGTAGCCGCGGCTTGCGCAGCCCGCATAGCAAACGCCTCGGCAGTCTAGAACCGACAGTCTGTAGCCTCGGGTGGTTTTATGCAGACACTGACCTTCGTCCCGGCTCTCCTCCCTGCCGCCCCCGGCTCTTGCCCTGCCCCCGATGGCGCGCACCGCGCGCGCGGCTTCGCCGCCGACGTAACGGGGAAAGTTTCAAATTCGGGTGCAAGGCCACCGGAAACTGAGTTCACCCTCCTCTGCGTTACGGAAAGATTCACCTCATTGTTATGGGATTCTCTCTCTCCTTTCTCTCTCTCTCTCTCTCTCTCTCTCTCTCTCTCTCTCTCTCTCTCTCTCTCTCTCTCTCTCTCTCTCGTACGTGCGGCCGACATGCCATCGCACGCTGCATCCGGTTCGTGATACACCCTACGCTCGACATTGAACACCGTCACTCGCTGCTTATCATATTTATCGAAAATTACAGTGGCGCGTCTGCGCGCACAGAGAAGCCTTTATGAGACAGTGAATCGCAGATTTTCATCACTTATATATGCGCACATGCGCCGGACGTTTCTGTTATGTATCTGCTTTACAATGTATTTTAAAAATTATTATATATTTTTTCAAACATATGAGAAGAAAAATATCAGAAGAAAAATTAATTACTTTAAAATTACTCTCAAAAATGAAGATAAAGAATTTTGACAAGTCAAAGTGAAAATAATAACACAATCATGTCTAATATAGTTAAATTAATATAAACGAACACTACGTTCAGTAAGTTTTATCTTAAAAGAAATATAACTTTTCTAGTTTAATTTTCGACAATTATTTTCAACAATGAATGTTATTATAAACATATATTTCTGGAGTGTTATGATGAATTTATGACGTGATGTGTAGCGAAGATTCGAATCGATCCGAATTCCGGAGTAATGTTCGTTAGCGGTGCAGTAAGACTTACGAGCCTGCCGGGAGCGATTACAGCAATGGTCGACGTTACCGCTGCGAACCGTCGCTAATCGAATCCATTCGACCCGACCGACGTCTCTGCCATTGGCCAACTGATCGCGATAGTAAATGATTTCGATCCACTTCCTCGTGTCTCGTCTGATAAAAAAAAGATGACACCAACACGAATATAATATAAACGTAGCTTCTTCCTTTCTGAAAATTAAAATATCTAACTGAAAATTAAAATATCTTTTAATGATGAAATCAATAGCGAGTAACAAAAAGTTTTCTCAAACAGTATCTATACGTATAAAATTTTGCGTTTGATTATTTTCCAGAATATAGATACTTGTCGAGGTGCGACGATAGTGACGATCAGAAGGAGAGAATTAAAGAATAGTAGGTAGGAAAGAGATCGAAAATCGCGGTGTCTTAAGGCCGCGGTGGTGGACACCGCACGAAGCATTAGCACACAATCGAATCCGAATGCGAATGCGGGACGTCGGTGGTGCGCAGTCGGCAGGTCGGAGGTCAGACCGCCAGCTTGGTCTCCATTGTGTCGGCGGTCGTTCTCAGGTCCTACCGACCGTCTCGACTCCCCTTTCCGCCCTCCTTTCGCGTGTTCGCCGATCGGAGTCCGCGCCCATTGTTCCGCGGCTTCCACGCTTACGAATCAGTTTAGCGCGCAATACCACTCGGTCAGCCGTGTATTTATTATTATTTCATGCTGGCCGCAAGAGACGGGGCGGAGGAAGCATATGCGCAATTGTATCCTGATCGGACTTAAGAATTCTCTTTGTGTGCCAACCGCGTTATGCCTCGTGATTTTTATTTAATTTCTATAGAAGTTCGTTAACAGTTCAGGAACTTGGGCAATTTTTTGGGGGCGGACATATCACACCTAAGTATTTACATATAACATTGATATAAAAATTGGAAATTTTATCATCTGCAAGTCTTTGATACATACATTAAAATAAAGATTAAACATGTAAAATCGAAATAAAAATATATTATAGTTTTGTAATAATAATCAATTTTTAACGCACATATATTTAAAAGATGATGCATTTGGAAATGCTTAATTAATTTAGATTCCGGAAATGCTAAGATATTAATAAAGTGTACGTACAACGGAATAATTAAAAATGACTTTTATAATAATTTTCTATAATTTCTTTTATAATAATTTTCTATAATTTCAAATAATATCATCATTTTACTATTTTGCAGATATTTATTCTTATAGAAGATATATAATCTTACCTTTTTTTGATCAATTTATAAAAATAAGTTAACTTATGTTCCCTTCGCAATGACCGATCTTCCTTCCTGACAATGATGCATCGACATTGTCGACCTCACTCATCGTTTAGCTGAAGGTCCACGGGACCAGATGAAACTCGGGACAAGAAGCGAAATACCGCGAAACGATTGTTTTGTTTCTTTGCCTTCGATCGTCCACTGATCGATAAGATCCATCAGCGGAGTCGATGAGTCGAACGGTTGATTCGTGAGATCTGGAGGATGAGCAAAAACAAACCGGGCCAGACTGCGGCCCGGTTTTCTTATCAAGCATGAGTATTTTGAACAACGTCTGGATGAGCACAATTCGCTTTAAATAACGCGTATCTTCGACAACCAGAGACATCGTCAAACTTCGATGGACTTGATCCCATAGGATTCATCCCTATCTCGCAGGGACGTTTTATAGGTGTTTTCGACAAGCGATTTATGATGGGTGTCGACCACCCTCAAATCCGGCAAGTTTTTACGCGGCATTAATTGGACCTACTATGAAGTATAAACATCATGCGAAGCTCGATTCCCCGCCATTCCTGTGAACCATTCTGCTTGCGCGGCTTCACGAATCGAGAGTCAACTGGAATAAACCGCGATCGTCCCAACAAAAACTCGTCGTCTCCAACAATCGCGTGGCATCGATTCTTCTCGCATCGACAGTGGTGCTCCGATCGACGCAAATTCGACATTTCATCGTTGTCCTTGATGATAAGAAAGGATTGCATGTTGCGCTGCATTGCAAGTCATTTACGAAACGATGCTTCAATTTTCACGGCTCTCACCTCTGACTTTATAACATTGACGTTATAACTTTGACCTTTAATTCTTCCTGGTTCGCAACTTCTTTTCGTGATAAGTAACCGTCAGGACGAACTCAAACTGAATCTTATTACAAGACAACATATAATTATACGAGATATGAGAAAATATTTAAAATATTTAAAAAATTGTGTATTTATTTCTATAAATATATATATTTTTTATTTGGAAGTACCATCTTTAAAAAAGATTGTAATTCCAGAAACTTATGACTGTCATGAAATACATCACTATCCTTTAATGCAAACGTCGTTTAATTTGCACGTTGAAGTACGTTATTACTAAATTGCTTCGTGTGCACTGGAACGCGTTTTCTTCTGCGATCGAAATCTAACGAGGATGATGTATGTTGGTTCGACATACGATCGAGCCAACAAGATCGTCTGAGAGTGGCAATCTTCGAGAGAGCGCGTCACCGTTCGTCGGCTGTCTAAACACACTTTAAAGATTTGAAAACGTAATGGCACCGGGCTTTGACCAGATTTGCATGTCACGGCCGCGCATCATATATCTGGATTTAGCGCTCCGGCTCCCGTCTCTCTTCCCTACTTCGGCGCGACGCGTCGGGGATGGATATGCGTAGAGGGTGCCTTCAGGATCATCGGAGGAAGCCGGCGTACACGCGAAGACAGAGGGAAAACGGAGAGTTCGAATGGAAGACGCGCGGAGAATAAGAGGACGGGGAGGTGTGTCAACGGGATACGCGAGAACATTAACACCGCCGGATTATCCAATGAACCGGAATGTGATTTACGGATCTTTTAGCGAGCTGGAGGGCTGGCGTGAATCGCGCGCCGACAGAGCAATCGCATACACTGCCATTCCGAAATTGATCCTTTCGAGCAAACTTGTTATACGGACTATACTTCTATGTTTAATATCATTATTACGTGATTGCATTTATTATATAAATGTATTCACCATTTACCTGACGCATCCGATTATCCTTACGCTATATCGAGATCCTAGTATGTTCGTTATCTGCAAATTCTATCGCCCTAACGTCTATTCCGTATCTTCCGCGATCTTCATCACGCGGGATACCGGAGCACGCTTTAGGTATGCCGCGTATGCGTGCGTGCGTGCATGTATGCGTGCGCAGGTAAGCGAATACGCACGCGTTCACGTGCATAATGGGGGTGTATAATGCGCGCGTGTGGAAGACAATGGATGCATTGTGCAGGTAGGTAACGCATACGTATATGCGTCACGAGGGGACGATGAGAGGGGGACAGACGAGAGGAGGAGCGTATAGGGCGAGCGTCGTTTGGGCATATTGACAGACTAATGATCGCATGGAACAAAGGCCAGACCGTCACGTGGTCACGTGGTCGTGTGATGGACCGTTTCCGGCGCGGCGGAGTGCCGCGGCGAAGGCCCGCGCGATTCACTGCATTCAACCCCGGCGGGACTGGACGAAGCGACTGGCTGCGCAACCGACCGACCGGCAGACGACACGCATCAATCAGCGGGAAACGGAACGACCAGGTGTATCTGCCCCCGGTGTTATTTGGCTTTGCGCCGTTGATTTCTCATGCGCGCGCGCTCTCGCCGGCGGCGTAGCCAAAAAATGGTGAAGCAGTGAGGCTCGATTGGGAAAATGATTTTGCTAATCCATTTTCGATCGTACGTTTCTGCAAGTTCTTTTAGCATTAAAAACGTAATTGTTTTGTCTATAGGAAATAATAAATTTCTTTATCTTTGTAATATTTGTGATTTACATTTATTAAAAAATTAATAGTATATATTGTAGGATGTTATAACCAATGAATAGAAGTTTGATTAATTCGCACTGGCAGCAAAAAATTTATAATAATAACATATCGGATATCATTTTACTGATTTATCGTATGTTATATTATTTATAAAGAAAAGTTAACAGTCCAAATTTGCGATAGGAAGATACCGATGCATTGGCACCATTTTAAATTAGTGATTTGAAAGATCTTAATGATGCGTTAAGTGACGTTTAAATTTGCTTTCGTGGGGACGCGGGGGTGTCGCGGCGGTAAGCCGCCCGACGAACCCTTTCAGTCGCGAAAGGGTGGCGGTTCTGAAGCTATTTTTGATCCTTCGACAGGGAAAGGGTTGTGCATGCCTGCGTTAGGGAGGACCCTTTTAAATGCATAAATAATGAGAAGCCTATTACTGGAATGTCCAGTGATATTGGACCTGTAGTTACGTATGCACGCAAAATGGCGGAACAATTTTTAATTTTTCCTTCGAAATCTTAGACATAGAGAAAGAAAAGGAGTAAGTGTTAATTAATAAGAATTGCTGACTTGAAATTTTAACTCAGCAAAAATTTTGCCTTCACGTTTCACTTGTGAGTCATGCAATGGCATTCTATGTTAACTTTCATTTGAAGCATAAACTTGTAAAAAAAAGTCATCACTTATTACCACGTGTCGGAGAATTATTTTTAAACCGCCTTTAACGTATCTAAATAAAATCTTTCGAAATAATTTTATTATATTTTAAATATCGTGAATTTTAGTATTATGACAAGATTGAAAAATTTTCGTTCGCTATTAGACTTTCGACTTTCGACTTTCATCAGTTCTGTGCCAAAGTAACGAGTAATTTCTCCGTGTTCGGTAGAGCGATCAGGTAGCATTTGGCGGTTTGCTGGCTCGTTTAGGTAGACACAGAGAGACGCGGTCGGTTGTCGGGAACCTCATTGCGGCGACGAACACGGCGTTGTGGCTCCCTCGAGTTCCCTTGCTCCCTTCTCTCTGTTCTCCATCAACGTATCGCCAACTCCCTCGACTCGTCTCTCTCTCTCGTTCTCCATTTGGCTTGAGCTCGATGTTCTCTTTCTTCTCTCTCTCTCTCTCTCTCTCTCTCTCTCTCTCTATATATATATATATATATATATATATATATATATATATATATATATATATATATATATATATATGTGTGTGTGTGTGTGAAGAGTGAGAGATAGCATGGAGAGGGTGAAGAGGTTTCAGAGGATACACGTATATAGATGGCACAGAGCAGCGTGAAGGGACGAGCGCGGGCAAGGGAGGCTGGAAGCCGCTAATGAGGCCGTGTGTAATTAGGGAGCTCTCGCGGCCTAATGAAGCGCTTACCTACCTTAGCTACCAACCCCCTTTGGTCCCGTCGTGCCTCCTACACACGCCTACACCGACATACACTGACGAATATCCAACCGAGGTCACGGTGAACATTGGTACTGGACCACAACGTCACAGTTCTTCTTCTTTCTCGCTGAGAAGCGAACGCTGATGAAGAAGAGAAAGAAAACGACAAGGATGGAAATGAAGACGAAGACGATGATGATCGTTGCTCTTTCGTTTCTCATCATCTTCGAGACGATGATTACACAGTCGACTTGAACGAGGCGAAAAGAACGAAAGAGAGAAAGAAAGAAAGCTGTCACTGTTATCACTGTGAAATGACGAAGAATAGATATGTACGACACGCTCGCATCTTCGAATCTTTATAATTAATTATTAAACAACTAGGGATGTAGGCTCTTGCTGAGAGAATTTTCGCTTTCGTATTACAATCGGGATGAATTTTTTTTCGAGATATTTGATATGGTCGAGGCTTATTAATTGAACTTCGCATCGCGTGCGAATAATTGAAATTAATATAATTTCATTCACAGTTTATTATTCTACAATATAGGAAATATTAAATCTACTATCTTCTCTGCAGCTTCACAAACAAGATGTATGTACTTTTTGTCTTATCACAAGGAACTCTTTAGAAATCGATATCTGCACAAGACACCTCTCAATACAAATCTTCTCAAATTATCGAGTTCTGTAGAAAGATGCGTCCCTGCGCGTCCATGGGAGGCTAAGCGTGGGCCTCTTATCTCTCAATTCACTCATCAGGAGCGAGCGAGCGAGATTCGCATTTCTCCTCTTTTCGCTCTCTCGTCCTCTCTCTCTTTCTTCTGCGCTTGTTCTTCATTTTCTATAGTCGCTCGGTAAAACCGGGACCAAAGGGCGAGCAAGAAGGAGGAGCGCGACACACACAGGGCTGGGAAGACACGGCTACTGGAATCACGACTTAGCCTTCTCCACTCTTCGCAGATCAGTCCGTTATCTCTCTCGCCATTTGCATATTAAACTAACTCACAACGCGTGGCATATTTCAGGCAACATTGGCGCGTGTTCGTGCCATGCACAGACAGAGAGAGATCGAACGTGGAGAATGAACCGATCTTCAAAAGGGGGAAAATATTATGGGAAAGATCGAGCATCGTCGGCTACGTTCTTTTTGCCACGCCGGGTCGTTCTTTAATGGCCAACTTGTTTCCAATATGCATTGATAAACCTGTCCGCGGCTCGACTCCGATCGGCGACGCCGCGATTCTTGATTACCGACCGGATTACTCGTAGCTTCGGGCCACTCATGGATCATCAGTTCCTCCGGGGCGTTCGTGGATAAATTGCTCCGCTTCTGCAATCTTCTTAGCATCCGGGCGATCGCCTATCGCAGATACATTCGGCCGAGGCGAAAAGAAACCGACTTACAGAGATTGCAGACAGGCCTTGAGAAATCGCAGAATCTGACTTTGAGTTAGCGTTCGAGTTAACTGGGTTCCGGTTTAATCGATATGCGCGTAAGGCAATGCTCTTCGATCGCGGATCCACAAGACATATTCCTCGACGTAGGAATTACGTTGTCCCAGCAATATCGATAATTAGATCAATAATTACTCTCTAATGACATATGTGTAGCGGTCATCAAGATCGATTCACAATCTCCATCTACTGATTTTATCAAATGTCTTGTCCATGCAATAAAATTAAAATTCGACATTTCTTATTATACATTTTACTCATTCATTTTTTTCATTATTTTTTAATTTTTTAATTATTTTTTAAATAATGAAGAAAATAAATACTTTCATTAATAGATAGATTTCTACCGAATATTTAAAATTTCGGATAATTATCAGCGATAATTTTGTGGTTTTGCGATTTTGGAAAGTAGGTGCGATTTTCGAAAGGACAACAAGGAGCAGAGTCTGAGCCGTGGCGGGACCAAACCGATATGCAGATACCACCGGGAGTACCATTATCCTAAGTTACAGACTGACGTGCGCACATATATACAGAAACTTGGCGGCGCCGAGACCCTCGCACGTTATTCGTTTTTCCACGCTGAGCTCTTTTTCGCGAATAAGTAGTCGCAGTTAGCTCCCTTCGTGGAATATTCGGCACGGACCCCTCCTCGAGAGACGGTCTGGAAGCGGACCGCGATTTCGAACCGAAAAACTGCCTGGGCGCGTCATCGACTTTTCGCCGACACATTATACATTCCCGTAAACGGATCTCGGTCGTTTATTGAATGTTTACCACGCAGCACGCAAATGCCGCTCTTATTTACGATGTGCCAGGAAGTAATGGGGCCTCGTGCATCAACGGCCTCTGGTACTTACGGGATACGACGGGGGAGGGTTCCAGGATGTATAACGCCTGTATCGCGGAAGGTTGGCACTGAGTTTCCCGATTGCACGACAGCGCGAGGGAAAGACGATAGCGATGATGCAATGTGCGCTATCAATGCGCATTCGCCGCGAATACGGTCGTATCGCTCGTTATAAATTGATACGACCCGGTGAGCCACAGAGACTACTATCGCATAAGGACGCCAGACCATTCGAATCTCTCTGGCAGATATAAGTACAGCGTGTGGATGTAATAATATATATCTGCCGAGAAGATGGAAAGCTGACGGGTTGTTTAATCTCTTACATTTTCTATTCCGAACCGCTTTACATTCCGTTCAGACGAGCAGAAGCTGCGTGGCATTACGTACCTCTATCTTCACTTATCTTCAGCGAACGATCCGTCTCGCTGTCCGATGTGGCGCCGCGTTCGCTCATTATTTCTTCCCGGTAACGCTTAAGCGTGCCTTCGTTATTCACCTACGCTCGCACGTGTTGTATATAAGTGCGTGCGTATATACGTGTGTTGATACCTATAAGGTACTTTGGGTGAATCGACTTCGTCGATTCGGGGAAAGGGGAAACGAGTGGCTACCACACCCCGACAACATCTTAATTCGCGATAAAGGGTATTAGGACTGGAACGGACACCCGGGTAGAGCGACGCCGCCGCCACCACCACCGTCACCGCCGCCATCGCTGCCACCGCCGTCACCGCCGCCGTCGCCGCCGCCTCCGGTCCTGGAACTTGAACTGGAACTTCGATCTGGATGGGTGTGAGACACGCAGAGCTCTCTCGTTCCGTGTATCCACTGCGACAAGATTAGCATCGCTATTCGGTTACACGCGAAAGAGACACCCGGCTACTCACACCGGCTACCGGACGCTTCCCTCCTCAATCATTACCACCACGAAGAAGAAGCTACCTGCAATCGAGTTCGAGGGAACGATGCGGCAGTTTGAGTACAGCGCGATTTAACAGCTTCGGGTGCACTATAACGTATTACGAAATCGCCTATCGGCGAGACTCGCGGCGCAGAACCCGTTTCTCTCGGATAGTGAGAACATATGTGTAGTGACTGTCCGGCGAACTAGACTAATCGGCTTAATGACAAAGTATAGCGAGCCGTATCATTGGTCCGCTCTCGTAAAGATGCGTATCGTCTCGAATATGTAGTACGTACACTTTAGAAGTGGCGTATTTTATGCGAATCGCTGATAATACGAATGAATAATAGCTATGTAATTATTTGTCGTTTGGAATTTAAATGTTTTCGCAGAAGCGATCGATTCTCGAATTCTTGTCTTGCTAAACAAAAATTTTCGTTTGGAAATTTCTTCAAAAAGAATGTAAAACGTTGTTCGATACTTTAAATGTCGGATGTACGTCATAATGTTATGTATGTAAAACGCTATATTATCTTTGTATAAATAGGTGACTTGTTATGTAAAAACATAAATAAATATGAGCATCCAAATGTAACGAATGTTTTTCCTCTATTACTAAATTATCGTTAGTTTCCTGACTTGTTTTTCGGTATAGCGATAAGCCGAGCGTTTAGTCATGCTTCGAATTATATTAATAATTTATTTTTGTAGAAAATCGATCGGTACAAACGTCATTAATTCACGGAGAATTCTAACATATTTTTTCATAACTTGTGTTTCATACTTGTATCGTAATGTACTTCTGAAATTCGAATAATTTTTCTTACGATCTAGCGAGCAAATTTTTTACTTTTCGCAACAAGCAACTTCGAAAAATTGACAAACATTCCTAAGCAACATTATTCTGCAGAATAACAAAATCTGCAGTTATTAATTCGAACATAGATCCGTTTTAGCACCATTTCGATAGTTTCTGTTAACGAACATCGGGGCGTTTGTTGTATTTGATAAGCATACATCGAAGATGCATAAATCGTCCCCTCGAATTGTATAGTACGTGCTCGTGGCGATGAACTCGGCGAGACGGCGCGTCGATGGCAAAGGTAGACAGACGCGAGCTGGCAGGTACATGCACATAAGTATATAGTATAATACTATGTACGCGGAGTTAGCGCGCGGATCGAGAACGAGAGGAGGGAACAACGGGGATGGCGAGAGAAGACGGGAATAAAAGAGAGAGATAGTGAGAGAAAGAGAGGGAGAGAGGGAGTGAGAGGATGTGCCTATTAATGACGCACATGCGTTAACACCGGCACGCGCGTTTACAATATTATTTATTATTTATGCTAAGTTATGCGGAGCCAGTCCATGGATACCATAGGTTGGCCAGCGGCCACGGTCTGCCGTACGTCTGTCGGTACCGTCATCGCCCGGCGTATTTATATCAATTACGTGTCGTTCCCGCGGCTTGGATTATTATGTAAATGGCCGTTCTGTCGCGTCGGATGTCAGCGATCGCGTTTGCGCTCTTCGGCGCCATCGAGCGCGTTGTAAGCAAGCGTCACTCGACGCGTGTTCGTCATGTCGGATTTTGTCCACGTATGAATTGACGATTGAGAATAATTCGCAAATGCGCGGCCGAAAACGGTACGATATCAAGAGTCCACTTCGTTTCAGCAGCGTGACTATTGGATAGGATAGCGAAATTTAGCTAGGAGATAAAAAAACGTTAGGCGCAAGACAGATTTTATCTAGCACAGACCGCGAGCATTGGAACAAACGTTTGTGTGGCAATGTGGTCACCGCGAGAGTTAGCTTAAAAAATTTGTTGGGAGGAAATTTGGCAAGTGGATTTTACAAATACGTCATCGCTATCCGTTTAATGCGAAGTGGGCAGGAATTTGTTGCTGTACGATGGAAATCACTCGGCGTAACTTCGCTTCATAAATACTGCAATGCTGCTAATATCGTTGCGAACCGTTACATATGTATTCGGATGTAATCTCGATTCTGCGCCCGGGCTAAAAATACCGCGGCGAGTGTAAATATTTATGTGGCCGCCGTTAAACACTTCGTTCAAAGCGGGACAGTATTTTTTTTTCTTTATCGGGGAAAAGATATCTTGCGTTAGTGTGTACTGATAACGAGACTTTAAAAGAAAAAGAAAAAGGAACATGCGTAAAGATATTTTTCCTTCGTATGAAACGTACTCGCAAAGTATGCGTATAATAAATATTTTATTTTCAGTATTTATCTGTAGATATTTTCGCTGCAAAATATCTCTATAATAAAGATATATAATATAAATACAAATAAACAGTACTCCTCTATTGTTTATATTATTATGTACGATCGTGTTGATCTATATGCGTATCGATCTGTCGCGAGCGCGGAGTTCGAAATAGGGAACGAGCAGATATGAAGTTCGGAAGCCTATCGGTTGAACGACAAAGCGTAACGCGAACGGCCGGACGAGTCAACCGGCTTGCCTCCCGGCTCCCGCGGCGCTTTTCGATTTTGATAAAACGCCTAAACATCAATCGGTCTCGAAAACTGCTCCGTAATTCGAGTTTAGCGAGCGACCGGGGAAAGTTTCGTCCGTGTCCGGCGTGGCGCGAGTCCTCGGGGACGCCGGGGCAATAGATGACCGGTTCGGGTGGAGGTCGAGCATGAGAGCGACGAGGACAGGAGAGAGTACGGGTGAGGGGGAGGGGGAGGGTGAACGTGGGTGATGCATCCGCTGAATATGTATGAGGCTCGCGACACCCCGTAGCACACCGAGAGACGACCCGAACCACCACTATCTGTGGGTGATAGTGGGTATGCTGTATGTCTCGCAGGGGTCTGCGGGCGAACTGCGTGGTGATGCGGAAGGTGGGAGGTGGCGCGGGGTTCAGTCGGTGCTCCGGTGTCGGGGAGGTGGCGGCGGGCCCAGGATGGGTGGCGATGCTGTGGCTGCCGAGAGCTTATATCGCAAGAACCAACCCCAATGGAAACTCAAGCCTCGGAGGAGCCTCACCCATCATGCACACTCCCGTGCTTACCAGTCGCCCATGTTCTCGATCTCTCTCCTCATCTCTTCCCGTCCTTCTCTCGCTCTCTCTCTTTCACCTCGCTTCTATCTCTCGCTCTTCGTCGGTTTTATCCCATCTCCTTCGTAACCTTCGTACTCTCGTCCTCTTCCCGACCTCTCGCTCCCATAACCCAACAGTTCCATCGCCTTCTACACTCTATCCTGGGTAGCACTCAGCTCCAGAGGAACCGTCGCGCTATCTTGGGAGACAAAGTTACGTCGTAATTCCTTCGCGAACAGATGCCGATGCGGTGTTAAGACGATGCTCTTACTTCCTCCCCCCAATCTCCTCCTCCTCCTCCTCCTCCTCTTCTCTGTGACTATTCACACCCGGCAAATGTTGGATTTTGATTACTTTGAGCACTTTGTGTTACAAGGTTAGTATCTATGCGAAGATGTTGGACAAAAATAGATCGCTTCGAATAAATTTACCCGTGATCAAAATTTGTGGCTGATGTATTTTTTTATATTACAGAATTTCGTTTATGATCTATTCGAGAATTACCCTGTGCGCGATCGCAAAAGATAGAATGTCATTCGATGAGGGGTTGATCCGCCGATGAGAATGGTTTAATATATATGATCCACTAAATAGGGATGGCTGTGCGTGAGCGACGAATCCCGCAAGACAGCATGAGATATTGCCGGATTAGGGCGCATTATAGTTTTAAGCTCGTGCCGTTAAAAGCCGCCGGTTCTCATATACGGATAATTCGTTTGATGTAAGCTCGTTTAAAAGTTACCGCGCACACGTTTAAAAAGTTAACGATGCGAGATCGGACGCTCCGTTAACTCGCGATACGCTATGAATGAGAAAACTATTAACGATAGATTAGTGCAGCATGCTTACTTTAGTGATACCAGACAGTATAAGATCCATTTCTGTTAAGAGAGATCATCTTGCTTGTATAAGTATCACAATAATTCGACGCGTCAGAATTTCAACAAGATATTCAGACAAATTGGAAGAGTTTCTCTCACGATGGTACCCCGAGGTTAAGATGTACGGTCATAACCCTTTTATATTGCACGAACTCGTGCGCGACAACACGGCTCGTTGAGCGCCACTGTTTTTCTGAGGGTTGGAATCGTCGTTGCCGGGCGTGAGGAAGGGTTGATCTAGGCAGAACCGCCTAATACTTTCTTTCTCTTTCTCTCATTCTATTCGGAGGGTGGAGCTACAACGCGGAGGGTGAGAAGACGTTGCAGACCAAAGTGAGATGGAGATCGCGCGCAACCGTGGCGATAATAAACCAGACCGGTCGCGCAATAAAATATATCCGAAGCGCAGGCGACGACTCGTTTAGGCAAAGAGGGGAAGCGCTTCATTACCGAGTCGAAGTTCATCGCTAACCCCTTAGGCCCACGCTCCGTCGGCTTCTATTGGTAGGGTACGACCGACGTTGTCGAAAAATCCTCGGATAATTAACCGTTCCGCGGGGATCTCGGTATGCGAGCGTTCAATGAGCTTGGAATGCCGAACAACTTCTTTATTTGTGAGAAGGTTCTTGAGGTCCCTTTCATCGTCACTACTTCAGCGTTCATGCTAATTATAAAAAAAAATTTATTCTGGACAGATTAAACGTGTGAAATTGACAACTATAAAGAAGAAACTGTAAGTGTAAAAAATAAAATGTAAAATTGCATTTTTACGTTAATTGTGCTGTTATTTTTATATAAGAGTTTAACTATAAAAAATTATTAAGATAACGTAATGATTGTTATTAAATCTTACGATGATGAGAGAAACAATAGGTATTATGAAAGATGCAAATCCAACGCAAACAAACGAGATTGAATTAAAATTCGAAAATATAGTAAATCTCAATTGAGAAACGGAGGCAGTAGCTCGTGATAAATCTTCGCGCAAGTGGCGAAGCGGTAACATTGAAGAGAATAAAAAGGAGGAGATCGAGAAAGAGAGGGAAAAGGTTTGAATGACAAACATCCTGGCAATGAGCACAGCAACAAAAATTCACTGTGAGACGTCCGCGAACTACAGGAAGAAAAATATAACGGCTCGCGGAAGGAGGAATAACGCGCGAGTTTACTACGTTCTAAAGGTCCCATAAACCGTCGTACGTCAAACTTTTCAATTTTATGTTTCAACATTTCGTTTCTTTCTCGTTTTGCCACTTAGGGTCCGAAGTGCCGTATGTCACGTCTCTTGCAGTGAAAAACGAAAATCATATGATATTTTATGAAATGATGAAAAGACGGGGAGAGGGTTGCCGCGCGTTGCAGAAAAGAAACGAGGATTCGTTGAAAATTATTATTCTCGCGTTTCCTTCAATTATGAAGATCGTTGCGCGATGTCGAAGGAAGCGAGTCTCGCAATTCAGTCCGTAATCGGTTATTTACGCGACCACCCGCGACCTGATATACGCTACGTTCCCACTAAATACTATCAGTGCTTTCGAAAAGACACAACTAAGTTGCTCTGGAAATCGGACCCATCCACGTTCCAGTATCGCGCGCTATAAGCGATAGCTATAACCCGGGGAACGGTGCCAATGACGATCATCGCGTCAGCGACATCTCCAGGGCATTGCGTCACGGTGCGAAAGATAAGAATCTAAATAGAGATCAGCGATCCTTTGAGCATATAATTTGGTTTCTGACGCGGGGACAGCTGTCACATGATCGGAACGTTTGGACGCGAAAAAGAAGGCGGAGTGATGATGATCGTCAATGCGGATGATGACGTTCCCGCACTTTGATCGTAGATTATGTTATTCATGTCGACACACAAGGGTGTCAAGGCGAAAAGAAAAAAGTTCGTTAGGTTTTGACGAAATCGCATCACGATATTCCCGCTGCGCGCAGCGTTACTCATTTTGTCCATCGAAAAAAAATTGAAAGAAAAAGAAAAAAAATTTATTCTGATTACTACAGCACACTTTATAATTTAATTTAATTTCGTATTAATTATCGGTAGATATTTGGTGTACACTATAATTTTAATTTTTTTTCGATCATCTATGATGCACCGTACCGTTTAGAGTTCACGTAGTTATAGTGAGTACCTGCTGAGCGCGAGATGAACAAGAACAGTGAGAGTAAAACACAGTTGATGTGCTTAAGCAAATGGAGCACCCACTATGTGCCACCTCCGACACAACGAAGCGTTACGATGGGATAGCGATACGATACGACGGGGCCCAGGGTGAGACAGACCCGGCAAAGGGCCAGAAGGCCGTGTGATGTATTTGTAAAAAGGTGTCGGGTTGGAACTAAGGATACCCGCTTCAGCGGATGCCCCCGAGGGAGCATAACCGGCGGCGGTGGTGGCGGCAGCGGCAGGGAGGTAACAGATAAAAGAGAATCGTATAAAATGGGGTGCGCCGCGAGAGAGCGGGGAGGAAAGAGAGAGAGAGAGAGAGAGAGAGAGAGAGAGAGAGGAAGAGGGTGCACAATGTGCGCGAGGAACGATGATGCCCGTCGGTGCCCGTGGGGCACCCCGAAGGTGCGGAAACCCGGGGGACGAGTGTGCCAACGCCATTTTGCAGCTCTCGAGGTTGCAATCGGGTGACAAGAAGAGCGAGATGGTCTGAGATGAAGGCAGCGGGGTGGATAGAGAAACCGAGAGCGAGAGGGTCTGATCTGTCAAATTTCATTTCACGCTTCTGAGAGCGGGCGCGACCGGCTCGATGGAGCCAGATACGGATCTGCCGACACCTAGCAGAGGTCTTTCCACCTAATCCGCCATTGTCAGCTATCGAGGAGAGTCGTATGCTTAATCGACATATTATTTTTAAAAGAGGAAGTTATCGTAAGTTGCAGAGTAAAAATTACACCATGTAAAAAACTCTGCACCTGTGTGAAAAAGAACAACGGAGATCTTTAAGTATTAAAATTAAATAAATAAAAGATATTGTTTATCGTGCTCGAAGATAATTTCAAAATTGTCTTCGTTGAATACATGTATATTTTTACTAATATCTTGGCGTGAGATTGCAAAATGCAGAAAAGATCTTGCGACATATAAAGCATGTTCACAGATAATCGCCTGAGACATTAAACAGAGGACAAGCGCGACGCGCGCGAAGATAGTTCAGTTTGAGTAGAGCCTGTCTATCGATCGTTGAGGACCTTGATGCGTCGTATCGTTCTGGCGTTCGTACGGTCGGTCGGTCGGTCGGTCTCATGCTGAAAGCTTTGTCACTCGAAGCACGTACTCGGGGCAAAGACCGACGCCGCAAGCTCTCCCCGCGTCTCCATTTCTCTCTCTTTTCCTTTCTCTTGTCCGGCTAACGGTCTCGCTCGCTCCTCTTATCACCCTACCTTTCTACAATGCGCCATTGTGTTCCGCCACGGCGGAACCCTGTATATTCCTTAACGCTATGGATTTTCCGAAAGCGTTTCGCTACTCTGCGAGCCTCGCCCCTTTCTCGACGTGCCTCTGTCAAAGTTTGCGTGATAAGTCGAGAGCCGAACTTTCCTTCCACCAAAAGTGTCACCGTGATCGAAATTCTCCGGTAAATTATAAGTTTCTGGATTATACCAAATAAAAAAATGAAACATAACGTTTTTTTCTTTTGCTAAGATTATCGATCGTATCTCGCGAGTTCTGCGCAAAAATCCTGTCATAATCGGTACCGCAAGAACAATGGAAATTCCTTGTATCTTACGTCATTGTCATTCGTAAGAACGAAGGCGCGAGAACCAAAAGGAGTCGACGGACGGACGATTCGATTCGGTTAGGCGGATGGAAGCCGATCGCATGAGTCAGACAGTGTTGAGAATCCGCGAGATCCGCTAAACAATGCCTACCAGGCTGAGCGACCAAAACCAACAATGGAACTGAGTGTCGAGGTTGGAGGCCGTATCGCCGTCCTGTTGTTAACGGGATTCGCTCATCATGTGTTTGTAATGATGCTAAATTATTTCTCACTGGTGTCGCTAAGTGCGGTCGCTAATCTTGGCGACGTAAGATAACGAATGAGGATCACATTTTAACACTTCTGTTCCAATTTTTGCGATTTTTTTATTTTATAGTGAAATATAATATACAATCAGAAAATAGTATGCAATGCAAAAATATAATAGATACATGATAGATCTGTGTAATAAAAGGAAGTTTACTTTTCGTTGTGCAGCGTTTAATATACCATGATATACATTTGGCGTGGCTTTGGAAATTTCTCACGCTGCTCTCCTCATATGTAGAATTCATCGTCGATAACCGTGGCGTGCCGGCAGGAAATAATAAAGCGATATCCGGAATGGAGGAAATATTACCGGCATATTAGCGAGGCCCCGCGGGTGGTCGATGATGGAGGAGAACGGGGAACGAGACAAGAAAGAAAGAACGGTGCCCATAACCGTACACCATACGTCGCCATGGGTCGATGGTAGGAGCCTAACTGGAGGTCCCTGTTGGGCAATAACGCCCTCCTTCGTAACATAGTGGCACAATAATGCAGGTTCTTTATACGAGTACAGGGCAAATAGATCACATTGCTGACTAATAAGCCCGTTGGTGTGACCGCGCTCTTTTTCTACGTTGCTCTCTCTTTCTTTTTCTCTCTCTTTTCTTTTCTTCCCTTTCTCTTTTCGTTGGGCGATAGTTCCCTGCTTTTTCCCCGTTTTCTTCCAAAATTCCCGTCGTCTATCAATTGTGTTAGGCATAGGCGTCTCCGGGGGTGTCCACCATTGTAATGGTAATATAGTCGGCAATCGATCTGCCTCATTATGTCACCAAACCCTCGCAGAGTCACACAAGACCCACTGAATTCTGTACACTCTGTTTTTATGAGAAAAACGCAATACGAGCGCGGTGACCATTCTAGGATGAGTGTCGAAGGTCGTGTTAGGACCTTCGAGGTCCATAGCAGTTTGTCGAGGTTGATTTGTCAGTGATACAATCTCGATATACTTTTATAGCAATTGTCTAATAGACTCAAAAGCACTTTTAACATAGCGTGCGATTTTATAGATCAAAATTTTAATTATCCGCGCGAAAAAAAAAAAAAATTTTCAGCAAAATATTATATCTGCAATAATGGTAAATTCTGTGATCTAGACATGATAACATCTCGAATGGGTCATTGACATTAGTTAAAGGACGAGTCAGGAAACTATAGAACCTCCAGCCTATATTAAATTGCAGACTACCGTAATACTTCGAAACTCCGACTATCTCGATTACCCGTCTAATTATCTGCCGAGTCACGATAGGGCAACCCCATTTTCCCAAAGACAGAATTGCCGTTCCCATCGTCCTCCGAGTCAGCGATGCCGACTACTACCCTCTACCGGGGTCATTGTTACGTCGTTACTACCCTTTAGTATGGCCCTCCAACCAATTTCGGTCCAGGACGATGGGCACGATTTCCGCCTTGCCGTCATGGCCGACCGAGAACAGATTTGCGAGCAAACCGCTCCACGAACCGTGCGATCGCAGCTTATCGATATTAATGGACGCGTATCGAACGACGTGCACCGTTTGAGAAATTCGAGGTACTATCGGTTCTCCCTAGTTGCGCCTGGACAGGGGAAGCTAGAAGTTACTTCGTAAGATATAGGTCGTCGAGAACGTCAAGCAAAAGCCAATGCGCGGTAAGTCGATAACGGAAGGAGAAGCTCGATATTTGCGCCGCACGTCCAATGACAGTTAGTTAATATGCATAGTTAATTTCGTTTGTCTTTGGAGGCAGTCGTGCGAAAATACGCGCGGCTTTACGTGTGAGCGTTAGATGCAGTAAGCGGCAGTAGGAACTAAGCTAGGCGGGCTGCAATCAATACTGTTTCGGCATTACGGCGGAAACACTCTCTCCAAAACAGCCTACGTTTCGCCTCGCGCGTTGCTGGAGCGGAAGGAAGAGCAACGAGAGAAGAGAGACAAATAGAGATGGAGAACAAGAGAGGAGAGACGGCAAGGGAAACATGGAGGGACGCGATGTTTGTCAAAGAGAGATAGGGAGGTTCCGAGAGACGGAGAAGGAGGCCAAGAGGGACAAGGAAGACGAGGGGGCCTCCGACCACGTTTCGTGGTCCGCATACTGATAGGTCCAGTCGTATATACGAAGAGAGCGGGCGCGTTGGCAAAGCCCAAAACAGAGCTCTCGCCGTCTTTGGTAAACCCCGGTCTGGAAAACACCGGCAACGTTGCCGTCGTCATGCTGTTCCCAGCTCTCCTGTCCTCGTCCTGCGACGGGAAAGAGACTTCTGTGAAATTCGAAAATCGAAGCACGCCAGGAACGACAGACTGAAATCATTTGCGTTTCGTGCAAACGATTTTTAAGCTGGCTACTCCGCGAATTTTCCGGCCGTTTAAAGCGCAAATAGCCTGCGTGAACTTCTCGTATTATCACCGGTTGGAAGTGAACGTCCTCTGGAACATCGTTTTGCTCGTGTGCGTCCAGGAAATTGAACCGCGTTTTCAAGCACGCCGCTCGCACCGTTCAGAGTAACTTCCTATTAACGGTACGTGAAAATACTCGTATACCATTTTAGACGGACGTTCACTCGCCTGTTCGTTCGCTCGTACGCGACGACGCACGTTAACAATCGTGGATGAACGGTGATGAGTTGTTTCGACATACTGGATTGAACGATGGATCACGCGTCACGTTATTTGTTTCAACGTATTGCATATCGCAAAAGCAACCACATGTAATTCGCGAGTAAATGGTTGACAGGGTGCACCCTGTTTCTTTCATCGTGTCCGAAATTTTTTGGACATTTACTTTTTTTCAAAGTGCTCTTCTGGATGTTTAGAGAACGAAAGAGAAAGAGTTGAGGGGGAGGAGAGGGAAAATGAGTGCCAGTTCATATAAACGAGCGCAGGTAGCCCGAAGCTATGGAGTCGAAAGAGGTGGAGGAGGGTCAGAGTCCCTCTCTCGCGAGCGCATAGTTCGTACAGCCGGTAAGTGGGTACCCACTTCTGAATTGGCTCCCCTCGTTCCACTCGTTGGATCATCGTCGTTCGCCGAAAATTCGATCATTATGATTGCTTATGATGTAAATGATGCCCTGCGGCAGCAATTGTTTCCACCAGAGCGAGCCCATGGGGCTGCGGGTCCCGACACTATCGCCCTGAAGAGCCGGACAAGGCTACGGGACGCCAAGGAGCGCATTGTCATGGCGGCATTTCAAATAATAGAATTGGACAGAGTGTTCGGGCAGGTGCGACAAAATCGTCGATTCGCTTCAATCGTGTTTGAATTCATAAGCGTTAATGCTCAGATTAAAATTTAGAGTGACGTATAGATGACTTTCTATTTATATCACTTTCTTATGTCAATTTCCAAATAATTCTCGATCATTACATGCGCTTCAATTTTTCTTATATTCTTCGTGTCGATACGTATTCTTGATCGAAAAAAAGAGCGAAGTTTTACGACGTATAGTCAGATATCGTTCTTCCTCGCGGTGGAGGATCTACTCGTGCACGATTTTCGAGAAGGCTGGAGACAGCCTCCTCAGGAGGGTCGAATCCCCGGCTAATTTGCCCTCGGCTTTTTTACGACCGTAATTTTAAATTCCGGCAAAAAAAAAGCGAACTATATTTAGGTGTTCTCTTTAAATAGGCCGAAGGGATCGTTCTACATCGGCTCGACGACCGAGTCGAACCGATCCAATCTCGCGTGCTCTTCCGTGCCCGCGAATTCACGTACGTAATATACACGTGGAGCGGCGTCTCTTGGCATTTCTACACGTGAGTAACGCCTGTGCGTGTATTGGGAGGGGATCTACCGCCCCGCCGCCGCCTATTATAGTAATTTCACGGTACGATGTCTATTCCCGCGCTCTCCGAAGCAGCAGGACTAATTTCATTAGGGATAAAGATCATCATTATTTTGCGACCATCCCGAAAATTGCCCCGGCGTGCCTCTCCTTTCCGCGATTCTATTTTAGAGAATGCGAGCGTTTTAAGCTTTCGATTCCCCCATCCATCTAGCGAAGCATGCATTTTTACAATTCATCGGCAAAAATGATGCCATCTTGGTAACCATTTAGTATTTCCCTTCACATCAAGTATGACGTTCTCACAAAAAAAATGTAAATTTTTTATGATGACAAAAATCGATGTTTCTGCGCTCGACCGAACGTCAACAATGGCGAACGACAATAACGCGTTCAGAGAGGACGTCACGTTCGTGCGGGATTCGTCGATCATCAAGGAACGGATCTCACATCCGGTTGGATGGACTGCCGCGGTTGTCGTCGTACACGTTGTACACGATCGCGCGATAAATCGACGGCCGATCCGGCGTCACGTAACTCACGTACGCGAGTACCGAGCTTGACAGTCGGGTTTTTCTTCGGCCGGCAGTCCGGCGCTCGTTGACTGATCGAAAGAATCCTTCGAAAGGTAGGCGCGAGCGCGAGACAAGGGAGCACGACGATGGGACTCCCGTGAAAACGAGAGATGGTGCGCAACGGGAAAGTAGGCGCGCCACATCGACGTGACATTCTAACTGATTTTTATCCGTAGATCTCTCTCTCTCTCTCTCTCTCTTTCTCTTTTTATTGCAACAGGAAGCGTTCGAAAAATTCTGCGGTGTTTGCACGATGTCGATAATTGCAAGTTAAACCACCGTCCTGTCCCTCGATAGAAATAAAATCAATCTTTTAAACGAGATTTTTTGCTTCAAAAATACTAAATGTTATCAGAGCACGGATTCATTACGAAAAATAACACGGTTTGGAATTGATGCTCCTTAATTATCCGCATGTATATCTGTTATCTTTTTAACAAAAAAATATATTAAGCAAAATTAACCAAGTATACAACTAGTAAAATAATAATTAAAGGGTTGTGTATTATCTAATAATTTTATAATGAAGTTAAAAATATTTTCTTAACATTGCTTTCTGCTTGTGATCCAGAAAGATAGTTTTTCATTAACTTTTTGCTTTTTAACGTTTTATGAGACACCATTCCTTCCAATCAGCGCGGGATTAATCTCACGAATGATCGATAACACACATTTCGATAACATCTGGGAAAACAGATAATTACGCAACATTGTGTGGTAAATTACATTCTTTGGCAGAAATGCAATGAACATCTCGTAATGCGATATTAAATGAGTTCGCGGCAAACGTAAAGGCGCTCGTGAAGGAGAGGCAAGTTACCAATCCGTTATTACTTATTACTACCTATCACTCCGCAGCTGCAGCTATCGTCTAGCGACTACGACTAATTGTTGCCGTCTAATTGACAAAGTTCTCAGGCTCGAACGTCACATTCTCGGCAATGCTGCGACATGGCAGTCGCTCGTTCCTGCTCTCTTATTTCTGCTATGGCATGACGGAGGAAAAAAACCGCGTAAGTTCCTACTTCGTTATCGGAATCTCACTCTAGAGGTTGTGTCCGAAACAAGCTTAAATCGACGATTGAAGAAAGGGTCGACTCAACGAGACCGCGTTAAATTTATCGAGGTTCCTACGATTATCTGCCGTTAAACGTTTTATCATTCTCGACATGCTCGATTGGGAAAGGAATGCTTCTTGGCGCGCGGCAATGGTATCGATTTAAGAAGCCCAAAAGCGATATAGGGATGCGATTTGTCTTTGGTGTAAATTAATTCGATATTTTAAAATGAAATAAAGATATAATAATTATAACAAAAGTAGAACATTTGACATATGTTGTAAAATTCTTAATTTCCTTTCTTAACAAAACTGCGAAGAAGATGATAACAAAATGTTTTTTTTTTTTATATTTTATTTTTGTTTTTTTTGAAACAGTAAATTGATTCGTGTTATTTTTCCATCTTGATTAATATTAATTCTTATTAATAAGAAGACACGATGCGACAAGTACAATTACGTTAAAGCATCGCGTATGGCATTCAATTTTCGTATTCCCAACATTATGGAAAGTACGTATATAAATATACAAGGGAAGTGAGGTATCGCGGCCACGCATTCTGTCGCGCAGGTCATGGAGTAATTAACCTGGCCTGATGATATCGTTGATTTGTTTGCGTGTGACAAACTCTCACGGAGATTCATTATGTGATTATTAGTTATTTCCTCGCCGATTTTTTACAAAACATCGTTCCGCAATTAGCCCGCGTTAGCAATCGTGCCCACGTAGATATAAGTAACTGGAGCATGACAAATTAAGTTAAGAGAAAGTGCAGAATTTGCTATCGATATCTTGGATATTCTTCAAGAAATTATCTGTGATATCTTAAACATCGAAAAATTTGATCTGCATTTCATTCTAATTATTTTATTGTACCAAAAAATAAATTACATTACATTTGTTATCAAAGAACATCATTAGCATAATTTTTTATTTGGCAAAGAAATAATACGCATTGAAATGTAATTAGCGTGCTATAAATATACGATTAATGTTTCAGACATTAGATAGTAGTCGGCAGATAAATTGTAGCTCGTAAAGGTCCGTGAAAAACTGTTACGATCGTAAGTTTCAATTATGTAATTCTTTTCATTGCCTTATAATTTCGTACTTTTGAATAAATTTCAACGAATCGTAATACAACGTTAGAAAGAAAACTGGATATTTTCCACGCAAAAATTAATTAAAAAAATTTTTAATAAAGTATAAAAGGTAACTTTTCGTCTCTGAGACTCGTATAATTATTTCGAAATAGTTTCGGTCGCGTCAGCGTCTTAAGTTTGAACTACCCCTATTTTTTTCAAGAAGCCGTTTAGGCTCGTCGTTTCTGCCCTCGAACGATTTCGACGCGAAGACAACCCCGCGCGGTAGGTAAACGTGTACGCATTGCGGACGACAGCTGTCAAATAAATGTTAAAAAAAGCGCTAGCCGAGCGAAATTTCGAGTGGGACGTGAGCGAAGAAGGGTGCGTGCCCACCCCTAGTGAAATACCCTTAGCCCGCAGGGCAAAAGGCTCTGCACAATTTTTCCAGAGTTCACTCTCCCTGCAACGGGCGGTCGATAAGTCACTACTAGACTAAACTTCGCGGCAAGGTCGTCGTCTTGTCTCGAAAATCGTTCGACGAATTTTTTTCTACATTAGCATACAAGAAAAATTGTGTAAGAGCGTTTCTTGTTCTTTCATAATGGCGAAAAAGTTTCGAGCTAATCTTAGTTTTTATGTGTGAATCAAATATATAGATGGCTTATTTACAATGACACGTTTTTATAATTTTTATTTTGTAATTTTTATATTAGAAAGAACAATAATAGATTAATTCGTAAATTAAATTATAAATTATAATCGATGTAATCGATATGCAGAAATACATATTTTTATTTGTTACAAATATGACATCAAATTGAATTAAATATATCAAACTTCATAAAGCAGAATACCGCAAACCTCTAACATGCGATAATCAGTTCATGTCAATCAGATCATTTCTGATTTGTAAACGCGTGTCCAAATTTTCGAAATAAAAACGTCAGGACGCTTCATTACGCTTATTCCTTAGCGTGGGATGCGCTTCGCCTTTTTGAATTTAACGAAGTAACGAAAGCTAAAAGTCCCTCGACGAAGCCTTGTGGCGCTAGACGCTGAGGAAGGGTGGCGACATAGCGCTGAGGGGCAAATTTTCGAGGGTGGTTTCGCGCGTCAATGGTTTATTAAGAAGCACTTGTTTAAAGGCAGCCCCTTTCAGATCCGACCAATTCGACCACGACGTTTGTGTCACTCGGATATATAAATGGATGGAATGGGCAGAGATGGCTGACTGGTTTGCTTCGGGCTGCACGCGGGTGTAGGACGGTCGAATCCACCCCACGGCAATCCGTCGTGTCGCCGTAATTGAAATTATTGCAATATTGTGTCCTGTCAGCTCCGCTATCCTCGCTATCGTCCTATTTCTCTCCGCGGTTCGCTTTTCTACCTTCATTGTCTTGGACGCGGTGTCAAGTTTGCAAGATCGCATAACGCGTCGCGAATAACAACAATTATTTTTCTGTCGCTTTCACAAATGGTTCTAATAAACTATAACTGACTTATTTGAATACTTTCAAAATTTCAATGACATGTTAAAGAAAATTAAACAATTCTCTAAAAGTTTAATTTATGTCACTGATAAATAATGATTTTTCGCATTTTAATTATCACAAAATTTATATAATTATCAAATCGCGATTCAATCTCGAGAATTGTCACAATTCTTTGTTACGTTTAGTGAATTTGTTATACCTGATTTTATCGCGATATCGTGTAGTATCATCAGGAATCACAATACAAAACGAAAATTCTTTCCGTTTTTAACGCAAGTGCCCAAGTGCGAAGTTAACTTTATCCTCGCTTAATCGCCTTTTCGATAGATACGAGTCGATCCCTTTGTTCAGACAATATCTCCACACGCTACCCCCGCTAATGTATGCACCGAGCCTCCATCTCACCCTCTGGTCCTCGCGATGATTCCGGTACTCCTAACCCCATAGCCGCCACCACCCCATACGAGAAACGACGGAGACGAGGGAGAGACCTCGTACTCGTTCGCCTTTATTGAATTTTGGGACCGTTCCAGTTGGAGGAGAGAAGTACCGCGAGAGAGGAAACGAGAGACGTCCGTGTGCACACGCGAGGAGAAACGGAGAGGGAAAAAGGCTCTGGGATGGTCTGTGGGGTGCGAGCCAGAATTAATTCACATCCCGCTGCATTGCTTTTTACGATATAACTGCGGTTTGTTAGTCGTTATTCATGGTACGAATTCAATTTCATGTCCGGCTCGCAAGCTAGAAACAGAAACGGCAAGCCTTCCTGCTCTCTCTCGTTTTGCGAGAAACTTGTATGTGACAATAAGCATCAAAAGGGATGAAGAAGGAAATAAAAATGTTCTGAAAACTTAAGTTCAAATAACGAACGGATTATTCCGAAAAATTACTTTCATGAAGCAAAAAAAATTTTGAAATGTATGAATTCGGTGCATACATAATTTTTGATGGTATAAAACATTTGACATAAAATTGTTTTCGTATATAAATCATTATACAAGCATTTATGGAAACAAAATTTAAATAAAGATCGATTCTAATTTTATCCTTCGAACAAAATAATATAAATTGTTCGTATACATTTTGCAACAATTCGCGATCGATTGTCTGGGAAAACACGAAAGAGAAATTCTCGCGATGATAAGACATGTTTCAGTCAACACGTGGTCTCGTGCGCCACGTGGTAGCGCCGTGAGTGAAAAATCGAGTGCGGCGTTATCCATTTCACGTTACGTTAAATTGCTCGTTGGAACGCTGGCGAATGCTTTTCGACCAGTTACGGATGGCGCGATAAAGCACACCGACTAACGCGAGATACGACCAATTAGCTCGTGTGCCAAGTATACGATTTAAGCGAGCTGGCGGAACCCCGAAGGCATTGCCAAACGACGATTTAAACCGACATCTTGTGGCAAAGAAAAGGATGCCGCATATATATATTGTCTGTCGCAGATAATGATTTACGGTATCATTTATTTATCTTGCATCTAAAAAATTATTCTTTTAGCTTTTATCTTGGTTTTTCTCTATAAGATAAAAACTATTCATAAATCTGTAGAATAAAGCAATGATTTTAAGTAAAATTTTTCTTATAAATAATATTGAATGATAATATATCTTGTTTTATTACCAGGGAATATTTTTATAATTTTTTTTTGCGATAGTAATTTCTTGAATAAATTGTAATTGCAGAATGATTATAAATAAATAATACTGTACACACTCACGTTCATTATCGGTGTCGAAGCAACATCCTTTTCAATTTCTTCTTATCCTTTTCATCTTCTTCCATCTTTTCTTTCCATCCTAGGAATCGTTTCTACCACTTCTCCTTTTCTACATCCCTCCCAATCACGTTGACATCCCCACCGGAGGAAACCCCCGCGATCAGAAAGGGAAGGGGCACGGACTACCACGTGATCCATGTGACCGGAACCACACGAGACACGCAACGATACTGTCACACGCGATGCGTCCAGCCACTTTCCTTCGTTTACCGTCTCGCCATTTTATCTCGATCCGCTCGATTCACAATATCTCCTCTTCGCTGAATCTTTTGTTACTTCTTTCCTCCACGTCCCTTGGAAAACGAACGACGAACACGTGTAGCGAATTTCCTCCGCTCTTTGACCTCTGTCTCCCTCTCCCTATGTCACTCTCTGCCTCTCCCAAACTCTCTCTGCCTCTTTCTGTATTTTTTTTATTTCTCTCCCCCTCTCTTGCTGTTCTTGTGGCTGCTGCGAGAAGCGTGCTTTGCCAGCGACTACTATCTGCCGCGTAGCGAGTCGACCGCGGGACTTTGGTATACTGGGAGTATGGTAAGTAGATACACCCCTGCCACCGCCACCCCCTCCCTCCGTCCCCTCGGGGAACCCATGCGTTCCCCGCTGCCTCCCGCCAGGGCCCCGCCAACGGCCTCCCCCGTTCTCCGATCTCCCGCCGCAGTTGCTACCGCGTTGTCCTCTCACCACTCTCCTATCCGGCGAACCGTGCTTTGCCGCCCCTCTCGCGCCGCCTCCACGTTTTGTTCGCGAGGCTCCAGGGACGTATCAACCGTCGATTTATCGGAATGCCACTCCTTTTATAGACCTACTGGAGTACCTCGATATCTCGTAACAACAACTCCGTTGTATTCTCGAACGAATGGGCCTATCCTTAATGAAATGTAAAGGTATGATCGCGTCAACACTAACATTCTAGACCATAGTATTCTAATACTCAATTTTTAATAAATATATAAATATAAAATATATAATAATATAATTAACAATAATAAATAATAATATAATTAATTATCTTGAACTTTCTGATCAGAAATCCAGATTTTATCATCTAATTTCACCCTTATTTCGATGTCATATAGTGTGTGAGTTCACAATATATATTTACATAAGCTACACAGCGTAGATTTTTCTTTATCTTTAATTGGACAATGTCCATAAGAATGTCTATTGATAGTTAGAGAGAAGACACGAAGGTATCGCTTGTCAAAGTAACGTCGATCGATTCTTCTGGCATCGATAAACAGCTAAATTCGGGTACGATGAAGGAAGGCGCACGGCCCTGGAAGATCGCCACCACTACCGCGCACTGGCAAACGTATAAAAGACAGCGTTTGCATGCTAACATATCTATTATAATGGCGACGTCGTGCCTCTTCCTCGTGCACGTTGGCACGCACGTTCTATCGTCGTTGCACTTACGTTCTTCTTCTTCCCGCTTCTCCTTTTTTCTCCGCAGTGCATTCCGTCTCACTTCGCCGCGCGCATAAATTACCACTTTCAAATGCAAAAGTATGAATGAGATAAAGTTCCCCGACGATCGTCTTTCCTCCCACTAGCGCGATCGCTCTCACTCTTTTCCTCTTTTCCTTACATCTCGATGTCAATTATCTTCGAGAACTGATTACATGTATTATCAGGTCGATTATGATAGAAACTTGTTTTGTATTTTTATTTGTATCTTTTCTAAAGTGATTCTTCGTATTAAAATTAAAATAATATCTTGAACTATAAGTGATCGATGATTTAGAGCTTGCACTGGCAAATAAACATAACATAATAAAGTGTTACTTTACGGTTTGATATTGTCATTTTCAATTTTTTTTTTTTACATTAAAGTCGTATATGAAAGTTGTAACGGTGAGTTTGAGAAATATAATAGTATATTCATTTAATGCTGTTAATGTCGAGTATCTCTTCGGAGATATTTAAAAGAATCAAATTTTAATCTAGTACACACATATAATTGTAAAAAGATTTTAAGTGATTGCGCGATATAAAAAAATTTGCTTGTTGGAAAAATTGAGATACAATTATTGAGGTTTGAAGATATTAGAAAATATAATACTCAGAAATCATGCAAGTGAATAAAAGCCGTCGCATGCTGTTCTAATAGGTATGCGAGCGGTGTTCCATAATCTAGGTCTCCCTCTATGGTATCCATTTATAGAATAATAATAATAATTCCGAAGCCAACGAGGTTCCGCTAATGTCGTCACGTTAGATAGTTACAGTCATCCGGTCCCGTAATAAAAGGGTTGACGTGTACGCGTCATCCGCACCGAAGGCTAATCCCTTCGTCCAGAATTCGTCATAAGCCATGAATCGATGACGCGTAACACGGTTTCTCGCTAAACAATCGCTGCTTATTCCCAAATTATTTAAATCAGTGGCGAAACAAAATTTCGAAAAACTCCATCGGCTGTTATTGCGTTTAATTGACATTTCCTTACGCAGAAAGCTGTGAGTAGAAAGTTATGGGCAGCAAAAGATAACGCTTCTGTCAATGTACGCACGTTTATGTTAATCAGGCATATGACGTCATTACCCAAACGACGCGCAATATCAACCCCTAACTTCGTCGCAAGCAACAAAATGTGCACGCAGAGCGTATCACGCCGTAACGATCCTTCTCCCTACCGACCTTGCTTTCTTCCTCCTGTACACCCTTTGTCGATGTTAACCCAAAGTGAATGGTCCTACACCGCCCGTTGCAGCGATGGGTTTTAACTTCGGGGGTGACTTACTCCGAGCGTTATCTATTTTGACAGCGCGGTACGCCCGCGGTCTGTCGTGGGGTCGTCGTAGAAGGGCGTCGCGGTAATTGTGTTTTAACTACGCTTTACATCGTCGCGATAGCCTGTTGTCCATTGTTCCAAACCGTCGTAAAATATTCTTTGACGCGCGTTGTTGCGCCATTCGGAAATAGTCTGCGCTCTCTAAGAAATAACTTCTATCGGAAAACACGACGTAATTTCGCATCGTATAATCAAATATCCTATATAATCCTATAATTAAATCGCTGTAAGTTAATAAGGAATGGTAGATCAACCGTTCTACTTCATTACAATATTGTCGTTTTTGCACTAGAATGTCTAACTTGCAAATTAACGATAAACAGCGTATGCGATACCTATATACCAGCCGCCATTTGCGTCGATTTTATAAAACTACGGTGTGTAAGCTATATAGGAAACATGGGCGGATCCTATACAATATGGCATTCAATTTGCGACGGATTCGCTGTCTGGCAACGCAAACAACCGCTATTGGGTTTCATTTAATGAACCGAGCCAAAGCCTTCGGAAGCATTTTTGTGCTGTGGGCTCGGCTTAAATTGAATGTCCTCCCCTTTCTCTTTCATCCGTTGTCTATCTTCGCTCATTTTATATCTACTTCCTGCGACTTACGCCTCGATGACTCGATCTGGATACAGGAAGCTGTATACAGCTGTTTTATCGACAATTAGGATGTGTTTGTAGATTTAAAGATCGAATAAGCGAGGAAAAAATTAATTTTTTATTTTGACGTGAAGACGCCTATTTTTCAAAAAACCATTTCCTTTTATTTTCTTTCTATCGCAAGTAAAGTCGATTACTTTTCGACAGATTGCGTTTCTACGAACACACGCTGGACACGCCGAGAAAACTCGGACCTTGTTAAAAATATTACGGCTTACAAGGCAATCCTCTTAAAAGTGCTGCGGGGTGTGGAAGTGCGGACGGGGGAATCTCGAAGGGGCAGGGACAGGGGGATAGAGCAGGAAGGGAATGAGAAGCCGGCACCGGTATCGGCGCCGTATCGTTCCACCGCGCAAGTGTCCGGTAAGGTAAGCGGATCCACGATAATCCGGATTACGTATTTGCCCGGTTCTCTGCCTCCTGCCATCTCGATCTCACGCCAGTCGGAGAGCCAAAGACGTATTTGCCTCGTGGCATCGCACCGTCTGCCGTCTGTAATCTGTTTAACGCTTTACGAATGGCAGCCGGTCGTTTCGCGAAGCCACGAAAACGTATGTAGTATACGACGTACATAGATCGACCATGCACGTATATCATTATCACGACTTGTAACTGCGGTTAAGAACACACTAGAATATTTTAATTTCTCTTTCGTCAATTACAAGATTCTCTTGTAGTGTAGTGTAGTTTACGATTATTATAAAACGCGCGTCTCAAAGAATGATTTATTATAGGTATCTCGAAATTATTGCAATTGTAACGTTTGTATCGCTATAATTTTAACGTTTGCGAAAAAAGGGTTTACAAAAGAAGAATGAGGGACTAATCTGAAAATTGCACTTATGATATTCTACAGTTATTAACGTTATATTATTGTTCAAATAATATACACATAAGATATATGTGTATGTGGGTATGTGTGTAAGGGAGAAAATAATAATTTATTTATGAGTGCAATTAAAAATTTGTATGAAATTTAAAATACTTCAACGTCTTTAAACATTGAATTTAAATATTCTGTGTCCTAAATTTTATTCGCCATGCTCTCGTTTCTATCAAATGGCATATTGGCGCATTGGCGCATGACAAAGAGAAACGTAATTTTTAACTGGACATTTTCACATCCCTTCTTCGCGGACGCGCTCGAAGTCTCGACATCGATCGGTTGCGATCTTTAAACAGCGCCATTAATGATTGCGTGCACAGACTGAGGGAGGCGCGATCAAATGAATATGATGAAAGAGTGGCGGCATTAGGCGAACGTGCCGTGCATACTGATTTGCGGCTGATTGATTGGACCCCTTTCCACTCGACAACGCCGTGCTACCGCGGCTCGACCCCCGCCTCTTCGATTCCACCCCATGAGTGAACCAACATTGTTGATAATATCAAACGAACGACTGATTCGGAAACGTCGATGACGAATAGAAATTAATAATTGTGAAATAAAAGAGACATATTAATTTTTGATAAAATACTACGAAAAAAATATTTCATTCTTAATTATTTATAATTCAGATGATAATTCCTCTGGCGTAATATGCTACAAGATAAAGTAAGATTACGCTAATAGAGATAGTTCATTATTAAAGTAAAACGAGGGTCTTAAAATGCTAATGTTTAAGGAAGCAATTAACAAGCGACCATCTTGCGATAACGCTTTATCGAATGAATCATCCGCGGATGTTCATAATCGTTGCCGTTGTCATCTCGGAGCTGCGTCAGCGTGTGGAGTAATTTTCGAAATTAGTCATCATGGACGCGATATGTTGCGTGGGGTCTTACGGAGGAAAGTGGAGAAAACGCGAGCGAACGATTATGCGAGTTAATCCCCGGTCATGACGACAACTTGTCATGCGGAAATCGGATATGGTGAAAGAGCGCGAGGTATTTCGTCAGCAACGATGACGACTAGCTGGCATGGTAGTGGTTTGGTTATTTTCATTGTCCCATGGTTGGGTTACGCGAACTGTTGGGCTGTAACGTAATTGTTTTTGACGCGGTAATTTTACAGTGTCGTGCGTACACACACGCGTCGGCTGCGCACGGGCATATCGGGCACATCCGCGGCGCGAAGTGTCGTGATAACTGCCGTGCTTTTCCACCTCCTCCCTTCGGCTCGAGTGTCAGTTCTTTTGCTTTTTGGACGTCATTCCGCAGTGCACGACAGCCTTCCACCGCCGCACTCGGGAGCCATCTGCCAAGTCGTACGTCCTTTCCATCACGTCGACCAGGAACACCTCGAGGTGTTCCAACCAACATCTTGTCTTGACGGTTTCTCCGCGATCATCTTCCGAGAGTCGTCTGCGCGTCTCGATGGAAGAGTCACGTAATTTCGAGATTGCCAAACGCGGAATTTGCCTCGTTCCCTGGTTTAATCGTTCCTGGAAAATCGCTCCGCCGTCCCTAAATGTAAACGGCAGCGTGAAATCTATATGCATATATATCAGAAGGGCTTACTTCACCGTGTCGCGAAGAATTTTTGTAACTTACATGCTGCCATGATTTTCTAAATTAAAATGTGCTATAATATAAAATATACATATACATATATGCATATGTATATATTGAATCTATTGTATCAAATTTTACGGTGCTCCTGAACATCGCGGACATTTAATATGAATTTCAAGAATATCCAAGGAGTGTGATGAGATTAAATTATAATAATAATCTAAATCACTCAAACGTCCATTTAACGTGCGCTAGTTTACTCCAGTCAGAAAGATTTATTCAGTCTGATAATCGACGCGTTGACAATGTCATCAGACGAAGTATGCGATCTCTTCAAAAACGCGTTACTTGTGCTCGTGCGAGGGAATGGGAGAAGGCAGAAGCAAGCAGCGGCAGCAGCGACAACCGCAGAAGAAGAAGAAGAAGAAGAACGAAGAGAAGAAGATAAGAACAGGGGATAGAGAGGGTAGAGACGGAATGAGAGAGGCGTAGTACACGTTGGAGAAGCTGCACCGCCCGAAGGAAAGAAAGCGGTTCGAGTACTCTTCGTCTCTGTTCTTTCTTCAGTCTCCTTCGTCATCCCGTCTCTGTCTTTTTCGCTCCCGCCATGCCTATCACGCATACACATACGCATGCGTGCACGTGTACGACGAACACGATATGGTCATCACCCTCGCGATTTGGAACGTAACGTCGCGCGGACAAGCGCGCGAAGAAGCAAAGGGAGTTCACTTTAGTCAGTACACTTTAAGAACACCTCACGATGGTATCGCGGACTCTCTCGGCTCATCCCGGTCGCGGAGGACTCGGGTTGAATTGCGCGGCCCCGTAGAAATAGCTAGAAACTACCACCAAGGGCAAGAGCACAACCAGCGCTCTCCTTCGAATCGAAGGATGCTTCAGGACTGGCCGCATACCAAGGAGAGAGTATCTCTCGTGGCTGCGGAGCTCGCGGCTACGTTTCGTCTGAACGAACGACCAAAGCGTTATCTGTGATTACTACTTTTGTTGGACGCATCCTCCCATGCCTTTATTAACTATTGAGGCGTTCGCGCGATCCCGTTTATATTCATTAGCCATCAAGGTTCTTGCGCGATTCTTTATTTGACTTGGGACATTGGCGCGAGTAAGACACTTGGAATAAGACGAATATGATCGATAATAGATTCGATTACATATTAAATAATGAATCATATCCGCTCTGACTCGATGAAAATATTCATTCATAATGAAATGGTTCTGGATTTGAAGGGACACTTTTAAAGTACTTTTTTTAATCTTTTTGGTAACAATAAATAAGGGTCGGTTATAACTTCTGACATTTTACTAAAACAGCGTTTCGTCCATCAATCGCACAAATCTACACAGATATATTGAACAGCATACGCATCGCTCAAAGTAACTGACCTTACGATGGTGTACGCGTACACGCACGTGCGTACACTCACGATAGAGGCAGCGAGCGGCAGCGGTGGCAGCGTCAGAGTCAGCATCAGCGTCAGCGGGCCCCGCGGGCAACATAAGATGGGCCCTGCAAAGTTGTATGGCGTGGCTTGGCGTGGTTCGGTGTGGCGTGCTTGCCGTGCCGTGCCGTGCAGCTTGATGCGGTGTACACACGCTGTTCGTGTTTCGCAACGATCTGCAGCGCGTGTGCGTTCGTATGTGTCGTATATATCGACATGTATCCAGTGTATATGGCGCCCAACGTCGCGGTAGCCGCCTCGAAAAGATGGGATTGCGCGATAGGCCGCGTGTCGAAAATAGAAATATAATCTGATAGGCTCATTGTGCCTCGAGCTACTCGGTGCTATCTGCCAGCACTACAGACGAATCGCATCAGCTACCACCATACCAGTTCATTGTTTCTCGCTACATCTCTTTTTCTCGCTTCCTCGCTTTTCTATCGTTTTCCCGCATACGTTTGCTTTCAATCCTCTTTCCTTCATTGACAAATTCTTCTTTCACGACTTCCGTTGAATCGCCTTATCTACCATCGTGATTATCTTCCATGCTGTTATTGTTTTTGAACGTCTTCTTTTGTAATTTATAATGAACCTAAGTTGTCACTGCAACTGATGAGATCTATCGCAAAAATATTGATTACAATGCATCGACACTTACGGTAACGAAGAATCGTCCATTGGCGATTTTTCGAAAGAAAAATGGTAGCACGCGATGATAAAGCGAGTGGCGATTTTACAAAGACCGAAGTTCGGAGGGAAAGCCTCAATTTGCGGGCATGAGGAAAAAAAATGCTACGACCTCCCATAGCCCAACCATGAGATTGGGCTGTAAACCACGGCGTAGTGGGAGCGTGACCAATGGCATCGTGATCGTAAAGAAATTAGAGGGGTAGTAATGGTTTCCGGGTACGGTGCCTTCCGGTCGACATACATCTTCTCCACGACCGATTCGCGGATATGCGCTCGCTATATCGGGTTAGCCCGCTGACCCTTCGCGGTAACGACGGCGGAAGGGCAGCATTTGTCTATGTCGTTTTCTTTCAACCGATCGATCTTGACGTGCCGCAAGAAGGATCGGCCAGCATATCCGAGCGAGTCAGTCGGCAACCTGCTCGGAAGGACAATTAATTAAAATTGGAAATTAATTAATCGTTCCTCTCGCGGTGCGTTTAATATCGAGATGGAAGTTAAGATTTTATCACGGCCTCTTATAGACCTCTTGTCGAGCCTGCATGTCGTGTCGCAATTAAAGTGTCATGTTGGATAAAGAGATGTAAGTATGCTAATTATTGTGTTTTCTGATAATTGACTGAGTTGGATAATAACGAGTATTGCAAGAACGTGCGCTTCGACATGCGTGCGAACGGATAGCGGCGACGCTTATCCTTCGCTCCCTTCCGAGAACGGGAGACACATTATCCGAACGATTCTCGGCAGCGATGCGAGAAGTATTACTGACTGTCAACTGATCTGACATACGTGATCGTTTAGAAGATTTTCGTTTTCGCATCGGTGTGACGGAATAGTGCAGTTCGCTCGTTGGAAACGTGCGAATGCACAAACAGAGATGCAATCAGTGGCGCGACTGTATCGAGTGCGAACATGGTCCCATGCGTATCAATATGTTTTGTTGCATCCCGCCGACATGTGCATTGTCAGGGGAACAAACGTGCATCAACATACGCCGACATTCGTTATAACGATTGCCTTTGAATCGGCCCTTGATTCCTTACCTTGTCGCTGCACCGCGAGAATAACGAATTAACAGTATAACGGGCTTATTTGTATGTCGCCAACGACGTGATGTTAAAGGACGATATACTCTCGTTACCTTGTTCTGACTTCCTTCGGAAGACTTTTCACGTTCGCGACAGAAGACCGAATGTCAAACGTTTCGATATAATGCAAACATGCTGAACTTTTAAATTAATATATTCAGAAGCGGAAATGTATGCAAATGAGAAAAGGTATATAATGTCTTGAAAAATCTGTAACCTTTCTGCAATCGCGTGATCTCCACGAATCTCGCGCGTCTCGGACGATGGCGAGAAATCGGAGTGCTAGGTGCTTGTACGACCGGAAACGGAAATGATCAGAGTGAGAGAGTGGTGGAAGTAGCGCGTTTCCTCCCTCTCTCCACTGTCCGCTGCCGCAGAACGGTTCGTTGTTCGTTCGTTCGTTCGTCGTTGTGGATGCGCGATTGCGAACGGAACGCGAAATGGAACGGGAGTTTCCCGGCTGGTCGGCCGGCCCGTGTGCGCACTGATTGATCAACATTGTTGCCGAATTAGACTCCAGCGAGATGGGCATATTGATTGGCAATCAGTGTTGCCCGGCCACAACGAAGCCTGTCCGTCCGGGAAACGGTTTGCTAACGCAAACACCGTCGCACCTGGATCACCGCGCTGTCGTTTTTTTTTTTTTTCGCAAAAATACTGTCGCCGGCGTTCCACCAACATGTTTGACGTCGACATCCGCCACTTTTGCCATGTCGAGCTCTTCGTTATCGCGGGATTAATTCTGCGCAGACGTAAACGCTGCCAAAAATTGCGCGATGTTAACGATTAAATGTTCACTTACTTTAATTCGTCATGTCACATTGACAATAATACGGCGACAATATTATATTACAAGTGTCTAACGTTGTTGATGCGTTTCATTTATAACGTATATTTGAAATATATAGATATGTATGTATTATAAACGAAGAATCATAAGATTTATGCTTCTATTTGTGTTTCAGTTGCTTCCCGCTCGCTATAAGCTGCAGATTCTGAGAATTCTTCGGCGTTTTACGCTTAGGACCGCATGAGACTGCCGATCTTTCGACGCTCCCAAGATTGTTGCCGTACAATCGCCGTACAATCACCCTCGCAAAATCATCGAAGGTAGCGAAAATCAGCGAAGAGTAGCGAAAAAGAAGTCATGCGAAGCTGCAGTGATCACCAACGTGGCATACCCGATCGATGATGATCCTTGTAGCTGGCGGGCTGGAAAATCAGCGCCGGTTATCAGCGTGTGTACGGACCAGAAAATGATCAGAGCCACAATTCAAAACGCGTCCATTTGGATGGTCGTAGATGCACCTGGGCGAGAAACAACGTGCGAATGCCTCGTGACCTACGAGCGTAACGCGGAATGCTACTTTCGAAGTCGAGGCGCTTTCATCGCACGCTCCTTTTTACGATCCTTGGAGCACAAAAGCCGCTTCACGCCGCGAAATTGCCTAATGCGGAAAACGTTAAGCTATATTAGGAGTATTACACTTGGAGGTGTGATAACGTGAAATGACATGCATTGCGAAAACAATTTTTTATTCTCCGCATTCAGAATTATAAAAAAAATATAAGTGCGATTATCGTATCACATTTTTCTATGTAAGAATTACGTAGACAACATACAGTTCTTTTTCTTATCTGTTATGCTAATCAAATTGGAAATCTGATTAAAATTTGGTTCAATTATTGAATTATATGTGTATCTGCAATCTAATAATAAAAATAAGATATGCATAATAAAATATATGTATAATTATATTAAAATAATCTAGAAAAGAATAATTAGGTGAAACAAACAATTGTTAAATATTCTTTATAATCGAACTATAAAATGCAACTATGCTGCTGATATTTTCGATTTACTATGCATCTGCAAAAGAGAGAAAGCTATTTGTAGTTCGTGATATTAGAAACCTCGGCGGCGCGTTTATGAGTCGCGCATGACCACCGACAATACTTAGCGGTAAGCCATTCGGCGTGCAACGTGCGTATCTTTTCTTGTGCGTGGAGGAAAGCGTTAACCGCGAGTCTCTCGTCGTGTGTTACAACTGTATAGATCACGCACGTCGCAAAAATCGTCTCTCCGGTTTCCAAATGCTCATCTAACGAACGCGGTTCGACAAAATAACTTCTAGGAGAAACTTCTATTGCGTGACCGACTCCGCGATTTATATTGTGAAGATAAATACGGTACTATCGGAACTGTATTATATCAAACATGTTTTACATATATTTGTATTTGTTTTGCATACATTTTAATGAAAAACATCTATTCGTATTTCATATCTTTCCTGTAAATATTGTAATAAAAGAGTACTATTATATATCGTACGCTGTTTTTAATAAAAGATTTATTGATTATTGCGCAAAAAAAATTTTTCCTCACGTAATACTAGATAACTATTAGGTTTGTCCCTTATCAGCCCTCAGATCTTTATTTCTTGAGGACTCAATCAGAGGCCCATCTTTGCCAACTCACCGCGTGAATTGTGGTCTATCTCGGGAACGGTTAATACCGGTCGACCTCCACCTTTTAGAGAACACCATAGAGATGGGCGTAGGTCCGAGCAGATTAAGATCGAACGATCTTGCGGTCGATCCCGCGAAAGAACCTAAGCACGAGCGATTCTCGCGGCTCGCCCTCCCGACGTTTACTCTGGTAAGCCTTCTCGGCCAGATAAGCCTTTGGATTCGACCCCCAAGGTTGATCACCGATAGCCCATGGTCTAACATACTCCTAGCTAGCACCCAATTCCAAATCCTCTGGCACCCTCTTGGAGAGGAAACTGGCTGATGCCGGCGGCAAAGGGGCCGATTTTGAGAGAGAGAGAAAGCATCTTTGCTCCCTTTTCCTCACTCCATTTTATGGTCTGTTAAATGAACTTCCCGTGCTTTTTTATATCGTCGGTTTGCTTTCTTTTTCTCTTTTTCACCGATGCCGATTTATGAGTGGCTCAATGGATAGGAAATCTGTGAATCGAGCGAGACTTTTGTCACGATCGCGTTAAGCAATACAAACGTGCCTATATTGCAAGATACAAAAACAAGTACGAATGTGATATTGAGAAAAATTTTGAGTTATTTACATGTAATAATGATCATTTTATATTAACTCTTCTTTCTACAAAAAATATTAAAATTTGAATACATTCAAATTGTGTATGTATTACTGAAATGCACATAAAGTTTAAAATATAAATGTGACAAATATGAATTTAAAAACTAAAGACTAATTTTATAAGTCAGAGATTAATCTCCGCGAGAAGCAATGTGCGAAAGAATAATCCTACTTTTTTTAAAAGCAGTTAACATTGTAATTGTAAAGTATCATTCTAAGCAAATCCACTTAGGAATATTGTAGTGTTTATGTATGTGTGGTTCTCAGAAGGTTTCATAAGAATATGAAAATATCATGTACATAAGTATTTGTTATCCCATTGTTATATGAATATTTCTCGATGTTCCACTATTTGCCAAATAAATCCTTTTTTCTTGGCTTCGTTTGCCGCCAATTAATTCGCTTTTTATTGTATACGAGTCACATAAAAAATATTCCTTACTAAGTTACAAAGCGAGCGCGGGAACGTACTCGTCCGTAAAGGGTGTTTCCACGATGGGGACGTTGCGACTTTTCAGGGCAGTCTGGAGCAAGCGAATGAGAGTCGATAATTAGTCGAGGTCGAATTCACTTCCTAAAGAAGCGTTGCTTTTCTCGAGGACGTTCGGACGGGATCGCGCGTGCTGAGAAGGTATCGTCAGGCATAGACAGGCAATTAAAGCGATTCGCGCTTAGGCTCGTGTCTCGCGAACTTTCGGTAGACGCGGGGCGAGGTTTAACCACGCTTGGAATGCAGTTTCGTAGCGGAATGAAGTAGCGGGGGTAGGGGGAGAGAGTGAACCAGGTGGAAGAGGAGCAAAGTGGATGTGTGTGTGTTGGAAAGAGAGAAAGAATGGCAGAATAGAAAGAAAAAGAGATTTGTATTGCAAGCGGAGAAGAGATAGCGCTCGCGATCGCAGGACGATGAAGGGGGAATGAACAGGCTGCCCGGTAGCACTTTCCCAAAGCATCGCCATTAATAACCACCGAGATTATATGCTGTTGAAGCTGATGCTGAGACCGGGCGTTGGTTGCCGCTGACCGCAACGTCGCTGCGAGAGACGTTGGAAACGAAGACAGCGGAGGAAGGAACGGCAAGCAGAAAGAGAGAGAGAGGCGCGCGCGACGTAACAGGGCTCCCATTTAATATCGCTTACCCGTCCGAGCTAACAGCCAGCCAAGCATTCGCTAATTTCTATGGGATGCCACTGACTAAATCGCTAAGGACGAGATGCACGGTGAATCCAATCCCAGATGTTACCGCGTGCTCCGTGCTTTTGCACACACGTTTTGCTACGTGTTCACCACTGATAATTTAAAAAGTAGCAATTTTTAGAGAAAGCGAAAATTTTCTCTCTTTTCTTCTCGATAGGAAATTCGAGACTGCGGAGAAAGATCGATCATCCAAGTGACCGCCAGCATGTCGGCCCGTTTTAACTGTTCAAAGCGATGAAAGTGAAAGTATTTTCTTTCCGCGACGGCCGAGAGCATTGATGTCGAGGCGTCACTGTTTGTCGCTGAAACATGCAATGTATTTAGCGTGTAAGAGGACGATCCCCCGCAGCGGGTGTAACACCGGTGAACGTGGAACGCGACCGGATTGCATACCGGCGGCAAACGCGTTAGTCAATCCGTTAGTCCGACGTTCCTACGTCGAAGCCAGTGGCGGCTATTTGGACAGCCTGTCGACTGTGCAGACGGTCGGTGGAACATCGGGACAACAAACAGTACAATACAATATTACAATCCAGGCAACAGCAACATCCCACCGGCGCAGGTACAGAGCAGTGACAGCGCAACATATCAACCGCGGTGCTCGACCTGTGCGTCCGCTCTCTTTCCCGCTCTATCTCGCTCTTCCTTTCATATACCGAACGTCTCTCTTTCCACGGGGCGCTGCCTATATCTCCGCTGTCTCCCCCTCGTCCCTCTCACGCGTAACCCCCTTGCAACCCCTCTGCTCCCACCGTCACGTTCCATCTCCGTTCGATCGCGTTCCGTCTCCGTTCTACCGAGCGACTATATCTGATTGGTTGGATCATTAATCACCAGTGACCGCGCGGCAGCCCTGTCCCGTCCTGCAACTAAACTCGTGGAATCGAACTCACCGGGGTGTACGTGCTGCCGTTTTTCTCTTTGCGATACCTTTTTTTTTCTTTTCTCCGTTCTCTACCCCTGCATCCTATCCCTCCTCTCTTCTCATTACGTTACTCTCTCTTGCACTCCCGTCCGGCCGCGAAATCCCGCAGTTACGACTTTGGAAAAGAAGAAAGTTTGATGTGCCTTATTGGATACATCGTGATTGAAATCAGCTCGAAATTCCCGATCTCTATCGCGTTTCTTCGAATCTATAAATATCCTTCTTGATAAAAAACTTCATCTCAGTATTTATACTTATCCTCGAATCTTTTCGTTTTAGCAAAGCATCGCTAAGACTGCTCGAAGATTCTTCGAGCAACGATGCCAATTTTATTTGCCGCAACGATATGATTACGCAGCGATTCAGCAGTGTGTGTGTTGGCGATGATCGACAATCACGTGTTGTATCGACGATCGATGGGGCATGACGAAATTACTTCATTATTTGATGCCGACTGAATGGGCTGCGATACCTTGTCTCACCGCGGGTTAGCGTGAGTCTTAATCCGGGTAGACTGCGACGAGAGGCGGTTAATAAAGCACCGAGTTATGATTGGCCGGCTAACTCGATTAACCTGTCGAATAATTAATTTATTCAAGATCCTGCGAATCGATAAGCGCCCGAGGAGGAGTAAAGCGCGATGATCGACTTGCAAAACTTCGCCGATATTCGCCCATCATCCACCTACCTACCCACCTAATGTGGCTCGCTCCATTGCGAAACTTACGATGTCGTTAGAGCATCCGCCTTTATCGGCTCTGTCACGCTGTATGTTTCGTGTTACGAGCGTTTCTCACCTCCGGTCTTTAAACAATTCTCTCGTTATTGCGTCATTTCTTTGTTTTAACCACGTAACATCTGTAGTATTATTCATTTTCACAACTCGACACGTTAAATTAAACGATTACGCGATATCTACAGTTCGACACGATAAATGCATACAAGGTGAACACCAAAGGTGTTCAAACATTCTCGTTCGAAGGATCTTTTCATTAGACCCAGTTTTCTGTTTGCGCCAGACAAAAAACGCATTTCTCAGGAGAAATGTTCTTCGCGACTTTTTCGTCCAGCAGACGGTCAATCAATGTGATTCAGTTTGCCCAGTTAGGGAGACCCGAATTGCACGATACTCGAAGGAGATGTGGCGGTAGGTAGGGTTTTAGGAGGTTCGAAAAAAACGTGTCGCCTGTTACGACAAATTGGAAGCTGCCATCGTGACAAACCCAATGTATCCTCGAGTGACCTCAGCTCGCGAGTCCATCGGCGACCCCGACCTGATCTATCGGGACGCTATGACCCCCGGAATCTCCTGGGGACACCTCTAATAGCCAGATTATCTCTCCTCTTGTGTTTCTTCCGTCACCCTCTCGCCTCCAATAAGGATAACGAGCCTGTCACTGTCCTTCATTATTTTCGCTCTTTTTCCTCGAGCAAGTAAACATACTCGAATATGCTGTGTACAACTACCATTTTTTTCTTTTTTTCGAAAAAAGAGAAAATTTGCTATAAGAGGAACTCGTGTCAAAACTTACGGATCCTACAATGCAACAACAAAAGAATAATTTTTATTCGAAATGGAGATTAGATCTCTGTCTGAGACGAATCATTGGAGCGAAATATCGATTGGGCAGCTTTTTAGCTCCTAGACACGCGGCGTATAGCGTTGGGTTATTCAACGTCCGCACGGTGGATGAAAGTTATTGATTTATCGATTGGTTCGTCAAGCGATTAGGAGGGTCTGTTGATTAATAGTCGACGTATGCCACAAGATAAACTGACGTACCAGCATTCGTCGACTTCTTGTTTTCCTCTTCTTCTTCTCACTCGGCCCCGCGACCGCTTGTGTTCTCCCTTTCACCCCTCCCCTCTTCCACCCTCCCCCCGCTCACGAATAACTCGCGTCATGTAAGTTATTTGTACGAGAGTCGAACCTTTAACGACCGTGTCTCGCAAGACGATCGATGTTTTTGCTATTCGCGCGCTCGCCGTTCACCTCGGAAACCTTCGCGAAAAGTATTCGGAAATTATTTCCAAACGCAGATTTCTTTTATCGTTGTTATTCTCCGCTTTAAAGGTAAACAAATATTTTTTTACGAGAAAAAATCGATATCTTCTAACACAACAATATTTTTTCTATCTCAAAGATTTCATTCAAATGTGCGATAGTTCGAAAACGCTTACAGTTTCATGTGTACAGGGTGAGTTATGCAATTGGGACGAATTATATCTCGAATTTGGCAATAAATAGAAAAAAACTGTAAAAGGAAAAATTGAATAGTGTGATAGCGTCTATTTTTCTACGACTTCATTTTCTTCATAAGTGCAACAATGAATCTAAAAAATGTAGATGCATTTCTTTTAATGAAATTTCATATTTTTCTTACTTATATGGATTCTCGGGTCATTTTACGTAAAACAGCATTAGGGTACCATGTTGAAAAAGTCAATATTTCGTGAGATATTTCACATTTTTATTAAGATATCTACAAAAGATTCGAACGTTTCGCCTTCAGATTGTACGCACTTCATACATCGTTTCTTAACATTTTTCATAACAGATTTAAGCTGGTCATAGTTTATGTAGAACAATGTAGTTTAATACGTTCTTTCAAGTCTTCCACAGAAACAAATAATTGCGAATATACTTTATTTTTGAGATAACCCCAAAAGTCTAAAGGCTTCAGGTCTGGAAACCGTGCTGGTGTTGTACTATGTGTTCCAAATCATCTATTGGAAGTTCGTCGTAGATAATGTGTTACAATGCGTGCATCTTGTTGGAAGTATCTTAAATTTTGTCGCGTTTGTAAAGGCAGCTCGTGAATGAAATCAGGTAACACAAATTGAAAGAAATATAGATGTCTTTCACTATTTAATATGTTATCTGTGAAGAAATAAGGACCAATAGTATTTAAAATACCACATCATTACAGTAGACATTAATACTGAAACTGTAAAATGTAAGCAAATGTTTACGTTCGCAATCTTACGTCTTGGTAAAAATGTGAAATATCTCACGAAATATTGATTTTTTCGACCCTGATACCCTTTTTTACGTAAAATGACCCGAATCGATATAAGTAAAAAAAAATATGCGATTTTATTTAAAAAAAAATGCATCTGTATTTTTTAGGTTTATCGTTGAAAACTTTTATGAAAAAACTGAAAAGTCGTAAAAAAATAGACGCTATCATACCATTCAACTTTTCCCTTTACAGTTTTTTTCTATCTGTTGCCAAATTCGAGATATAACCCGTTCCAATTGCGTGACTCGCCCTATATAGCCAATAAATATATTAATAGTATTTCACGTAAAATAATCTAATTTTTTTAGATATGTCAAGTAAAACCTTGAATAAAAGATAATAAACAAGTTATCGAAATCTCCTCAAGCGCGAAATGCTCGTATGGTTTGTACATCGATTGACTTTCCGAAGTCGTACTTAGAGAAACGCGCAAGGTGGTCGATGCTTGCCGCGTACATCGTTCTGTACCGTAATATCATTCCCGTCAAGTTTTAACGCGTTAAAGCGTGGAAGGAGTTACCATCCGGAGCCATCTCGAGTGGCTCATTTGCTGTCGTTGCTGTCGTTTGCTGCCGTCGGCGAGGCCACCGGTGGCTCGAAATCCATTAACGTTTGCTGCGCGCTCAGGAGGCCGACCAATAAATTTTATTAATACATTCGTGGCAGGGCAATAACGACAGACGGCATTGTGCGTGAACGAACTCCGAGACAGGGCGAAGGAGAGAGTGAAAAGGCTCTCTCTCCCTCTCTCGACTGTGCAGCCCGCAAGTAGCGATAATGGTAGCGTTTTGCGGCGACTGGTAAACCACTCCGCCTTCCGGGATCCTGGTGGCCAGCGGGAGCGCCGGAGAACACGACTAATGCATTTGCAGCATCGAAATGACAGCAACTAACAGACACACATCGGTACTTTATATCTGAAGAAAACCCGATGCGTGATTTCTATTTTTGCGTAGTAATTGAGTTGTGCGTCTTTGCAGAGTAACTTGTCATCTCATCAGCCGATTAAGGGCTGATTATGCCTACATCATTTGGAGAGTTAACTTTAGTACTTGTAGTAGTTTTAGTAAATTCTTCTTTCTCTGTCTTGTAGATTAGAGTACAACTGTATAAGGACAGAGAATCGTTGCCATTTCATAATCTTTAAATAAAAATTACTGAAATCTTTAGTATCCCATAATTCGGGCGCTAATTCGCTATAAGACAATCCTAAAGTTTATTTTAAAAATACGCCATCAGGTAAAAAAAATCATTGGCTTACAGATGCATACGAATACACTGCTACATAACCGTTGTCTATATATTTCTCTAGAAACAAATAACGAAGAGCGGTTCCGATAATTTCTGTATAACGAGACGCCATTTAAATATCAAATTTGGATCCGTCCGCATGACCGCGTCTATACCGGCGGGTTCCCGGGGGAATCATGATCGTTTTCCAATCTGGCGGATGCCTTATTACAGACTGGGCTGGTCAGGCTGGACGCCATACGGTTGCACGTGTCTACGCTACGAGGGAAGAGAAGAAGAATCTTACCGAGTATGTATCCATCGGCCAACCAACGGCAGCCGGCGGGCTTCTGGTCGTCGTACCGCAAGAAGAGGAGTCTTGAGACGCGAGAGGAGTTGAGGAGGCCGCGGCGACGGCGGCAGTTGTGGCGGGAGAGAAGGGGGATACTGGAGAGAAGCTGGGGCCCGCGCGTATGATATTAAACACTATAATTATTATTTAAATTCCAGTAGGATGGCTCCCGGTATTGCGGCTCCCTTCTCTTCGTCTTTCCCCTTTCCTCATCATATTTCTCTCTTTCTCTCGCTCTGTTTCTCTTCATCGCGACTCTGTCCTTCCTCTCGCGCCTTCCATCTCCCATCTCCCTTCCCCCCCGTACCATCGTACGGCCGCGTAGCCACGCGCTTTTTGCTCTCGTATACCGGTTGCCCCTCGTCGACCGATTCTTTTGCTTTTTCGAAGTCGCTTTGCTCCTGCTCCGCCCGCGCGTAGGCGCGACTCTCTTGGTCTCATCCTGGTCGAGCTTCGAGACCGAGACGAGAAAGAACGGTCGCAACCATAGACCCGATCTTATAGCCATTGCCACCATGAGATGGTTTATTGCCGGGACCTGACCCCATGTAATCACTATAAACTATACCTTCCTCTCTCGGGGAGGGCCTTTTCTCCCATACCCACGTGTTCGTATCAGGTGCCATTACGCGCAGCGCGGGAGGCCCGCCCCCTTCTGTTTTTTTCTTCCGTATTATCACCCTTTTTCTATCTCTCTCCTACTCTTTCGTATCATATGATGCAAAATTTGATTTGTCTTTTCTAATTTTTAGGAGATTTTTGCAATGTACCGAAATCTTTTGTTTCATGTCCATTATTTTCACAATAGGGAACAACGTAAGGATGCAATATTTAATCGAGTTTTTAATGTAGATATAAAGATAAAATATTGAGGACCTCTCGGCAAGAAAAATTTTCTTTATATTTTTACGTAAAATAAACATAAAAAAATTACACGCGCACGCGCGCGCGCGCGCACACACACACACACACACACAGTGCGTTTTTATAATTTCCTGTAGAAATGCTAACACATCATAACCCCTTTTTTGCATCTTTTTTCTACACCTTTTGTCTGAAATAAATAAATTCTTAACTTCTTTCCTGACTTTGCCATTCCTCTTATTTTTAAGTATTTTTCATCGGGAAACACAGCCGGACAGTTAACGGATGTGTTCGAGGACGAGGAGGGTCTAGAGCGTTCTCAACTCGGTGCCTCCAACTCTGATGCAAATAATCTTCTTCCTCTCATGACCGAAGAAAAACAATGCGCCGGATTCAATACCGGTAGCAAGTCCAAGCCGAGATCGTGCATTGTGGGTGGGCCTCTCTCGAGAGAGAGGAACGATAGCAGCAGCAACAGCAACGGCATCGAGAAAGCAGCATCGCTCCTCGGTTTCACGGTCTCGTGGAGCTGGCGGCTACGTTGACTCTTATGGGAACTCGATAGATCTGATAAAGATGCACGCACACCAAAATGTGCCGGTTACGCATTTCATAAAGTCGTTCCGTAGCCACTTGAACGGCCGCATTCTCTATTTTCAGTCAAGACTCGCGAAATCGTTATTTTGATGCGGTCTATCATCGATTTTTGAATTTCTTGTGATCACGGATGTTCAGAACATTTGATGTACAAGTGGTAGAACTGATTTGCTCAACGCCACACGGATGACGCGTTACCAATGTGAGAGAAGCTTTATAGGGGTAGCGTAGTAGCCACTGCTGAAACGATTCCTCCACAGTGGAGACCTCCGCACAGGCTTGTTATTATTTGTACTATTGTTGGCTCGTGACTTGCAACCTGGGCCTTACCCACGAACCAGCCGCTCGCTCGACTCGTTGGCCCGCCCACAAGAAAACAAACATCAATGTATTGCCGACTATCTTCGCCACATTTCCTTCCTAGCATCGATAATGGCAAATCTTATAATTTTCACGACTAGTATCAAATGCGATTCTCTTCGCAATCGAATCAGTTAATGTTTATAGTTATAAATCGAAATGTATTAGGTATATGTTAAGTGCGATCGTGTCTTATAGCTTTCACGGTCGTTGACTGGACACGTGCGGTTCGCTAAAGGGATTGCGACGAGTATCGGCGATTTGATAAGGATCAAGGACATCGTTGAATTCTGAACGATGTTGAGAGAATGATTCGCTTTCGCTCTCGCAGCGGCTGACACACATTCGCAGCGGCGGTAACCCGTTTAGGAATCAATGCGGCGGTCATTACCAACTTTGTCGTATTGGGACATTCACCAAGAAGCAAGTCGCTCGATGAGGAACGTCGGCGATGGAAACCGCACGTTCACGAATGGTCGTTCGTCCGTCCGATTAGATCGTGAGAAAACACGCCAGTTAAGTCGATACGAATGCATGAATGTTCATGGAAAAGTCCTGCGTGGACGACGATCGTCTTCGATCGATCTGCCCGTATGCTCGATCGTCGATCGTAGTCCTTCGGTATCTCGATCAGCGAATGCTTAGACCTCGCTCCTCAGCAGTTCGTTCGCTGCCTAATGGTGGGATCGGTAAGGAGCGATTAAATCGCAGATTCCTTATCTCGCCTTACGGTTTCCACCCTGCTCCTTGGGCGGGAAGTGCCCCGAGGCGTGTACGAAGACGCGACCGCACTTCCCCTCATCCTCCCTCCGCGCCGTCGACGTTTTTCGAGCCGAGTATACTATACGTACCTCGGTGCAGAGGCGCGTCATTATACTCACGTCACTCAAAAGCTCCTCTTCTTCTGCCCTGCCGGGGTCCGGAGTTATGAGAAACACGAGCCGCGAGGTAACCGCTGCTGCCGCCACCGCCTCGGTCGGCATCTCTTCTTCTTCTCCTTCTTCTTCTCCACCTTCTTTGCCTTCTCTCCTTCCGCTTTCGCCGTCTCTTCGTCTCACCGTCAAATCGCCCGTCTGCTCCTTGAACAATCATTTATAACCGCGCACGATAATTCGTGCAACGTGTCCCCGAACAAAAACCGCGATCGATAGAGGTGCCAGATAGGTGAAGGAACGCGCTCCCGATGTCCCGCGGTCGATCATACTTACAATGAGCCACGGCGACACAACGTCTTCAGCGTAGGAGCCAAATCTTATCTCATCTTCTTTTTTGACAATCGATCTCGATTCTTACTTCAATTCTCGTTTTCGATTGGATATGATCGTCCTTCGTCGCTCTTGATCGAATCGATTTTTGATACATTTAAAATTTTATTTTTAGTAATTCGCATCTCCGTCAATAAAATCTATTTCTACTCTTCGAAGTGTCTCGACAAATACACATGTATTAATAATAAAAAGATTTTTTTGCGTCGAAATTATATAAACGCCTATGCAGTTTCGAATCGACGTCGAAAAATTTGTAACATACTGTAACATACTGGATAATGCGCGTTTGCAGAATTCATCTCTTCCTCTTGGCGCGCGATAATCGTTAAAATAAAGGGAATCGGTGTGACGATGTATGACTACTATTAAGGTGCAAAAGGAAAGTTCCGGGCTGGTGCATTGCGTAGGCGAATCGAGAGTGCAAGGCCCACGACGAGGCCTCGCCCTTTCCTCGGCACCGTCTAACGCCATTCTTTTCACTCGAGCTTCCCCCGCTTCGTCCGGTCCGCGTGTACCCACTAACCCATAATTAGAGGCTTTCGTAAATTATATGCGCGAACGTGTGTCCTCTCGGTAAAATATCGGCTTAATAATAACAGTTGGAGAGCACGGCAATTATCAGAACCCCGGAGGAGCGAGAAGAGAGAGAGAGAGAGTCTCCGATGTTCTTTTGTCTCCTCCTCTTCTTCCTCGACGTGGAATTTTTTTTTTATATCACACTAGATGTATTATCTCAAGAAGGAAATACGAAACGAGTACATTTATTGTAATAACATTGAAGTGAACAAACGCGGAGACTTTTGACTTTTCTGGGTGTGGAGTACCTCATTTAAGCGAGGGATGGGGGTGGTTTCAATAACACACAAATATTTTATCTCTTTTAGCGTGAGCGCCCTAGTCAAATATTTTTTTGTAAAATCACTCAAAATTTCTTAAAATTTGTAAAAAATTAAATTTTTTTTTTTAAATCTCCCGAATTCTGGATGTGAAAGTTCACACCCACGCCACGGGAGTTCTAGGTGTGAAAAGCTCCATACTCTCCATAAGAAAGTCTTCGTCTCTGTGAACAAATCTCTAGATCAAAAACATTGCACAGGAATGTCCATCTTATGAAATAAATTAAACCATACATTCTGATTATACGCACTTAATATACTCGATAGATATGAACGTCGATGCGTTATGAGAAGTGTGCAAATTAATAATAGGCAATACACATAACCGTGTAACATACGGTACGAGAGAGACACGTAGGAATCATTAATCGTTTCGATTTCTCTCATCTGCGAGGATGAAGACTCCTTAGGTTTCTTCTGGTATCGATTCGCTGTAAGAAGAATCAAGTCTGGGTGGAGAGAAGCTCTCTTAGCGGCATGTCTGCTGTTTTGCTAGTTATAATTATACAAGCTCGTTTTTCGTGTGGATGATCGTGTGGGTACAGCGTTCGTTCGTTCGTTCGTTGGTTCGGTACATGCAGCCATGGGTTCTTAAGGGCGGCCATAATGCGCGACCGGGTACAGTGGCTTTTTATTGGCTAATTGGTAATTAAGCCGGGTTAAACAGCGGGCAGCCAACGCTTTCTTGCCCGCCTCGAGTCGTTCTGCGACTCGCTAATTTAATTTGCGGTTTCGTCGCGTTCGTCTGTCCATACCTGAAGAGCCAAACGAACGGCGGGGACTGCTCGTTTGCATTGCCATCATTCGTTTCTAATTTTTCAGACAAGCGTTCGTATACTCTGAAAAATACTTATACTTACAACTGTATATCGAATCTAAACTTTACGCTGAAGTTAACAAATGTTTTAAAGATAGATTTATAACTCTAAGATCACTGAATGACTCTCGAATCAGCAATTTGTAAATCCTAACTCTAATTTAAATAAAGCTGAAAATATAATTCGAAATTAGATAAAAAAATATTCTTAGATTTACTATTGATAATATTGCTTTGTCTTGCTTCTATTGTCATACTTTACAAATCTACGAATGTACCCTAAATCTCCATCTAAAGATTAAAACTCTGGAAGTCATAGAGATTTTATGAACTTCATTCGATTCTTTGAGAGTTGTCGTTTGCGAGAACCGAGCGACCGTACACCGATACACTGTGAGAAAGGAGAGGGGATGCACCCCGAGGGCACGAAAAACAGGCCTGGCACTGATTTGTCGACGAGATTAGACAATTTGTAAACACGCCGTGCCGGGTGTACCGGGTTGACCTGTCTCTGAACCCGTCGCTCGGTCCTGCCTCTCTCTCTCTCTCTCTCTCTCTCTCTCTCTCTCTCGCTTTGTCCCTGCAGCTCTTCTCCCTCTCCGTGAAGAAACCCGTCGCCGTTGTAATTCGAATGCATTCACCCTGGTTCACCCATTCACTCTTTCCATTCATGTTGGTCTTTCCTTCGTACGCAACAACCGCGAACACGATGACGCCGTGAGTTCGAAAAATTGTGATTACGAGGAGGTGGAGAAGAGCGCGAGAAGAAGACGAAGGAGACAAGACGGTGGATCACAATGCGACCACGATCGCATTGGAAGTCGAGCCAGTGCGGAGAGGAGCGGATGCGGAGGTGTAGGACGCTTTGCTCTTATCGATACTGACGAGCGATGAGATCGGCATGTAGTCGGAGGGCGGAGGGCCAGGAAAAACACGGAGGAGGGCCCAGACACGGTTTCTTCATTCAAGGATGCACCTTGCCACACCTCCAACGCAAAGAAGTCTGCCGGTGAAGAAAATAAACCGGATGTGACGTTGTCAGGCGTCTACGTCCAAAAGGTATCTGCGCTCGTTCTTTCGTGATCGACGTGACTTTTGTCATTTTATATTGTATATTAATGTAATACTAAGTGTATCTGTGTGCAATCTTTTAATATCATCTTACTGTTTTTATCAATCAATTATTAATATAATAATATTTTGAATAAGAGAAAAAAGACAGATACAAAGGCATATTCAGACGTTTATTTTTTCATTGCGTAGAATTAATTGAAGCTTCTTCGAGAGAATGTGGCTTGTCTCCCTTTCCGTTTCTCTGTCTGGCTTCGCCCTTCGTCTCTCCTCTGCGGTGTTCCGAGATGAGCATACGGCGAGACGTACCTATGTGTTAGGGCGGTGACTTCAGACTTGCCTAACCACACGTGGACACATCGACTCTTCTCGCGCCCACGCGCAGAAAAAGCCACGGGACCCTCTTTGTTCCCTCCTCTCTTTGTCGTTAAACAATGAAACGCACGGGGGACCTCTAATAACCTCAACTCACGGCACACGCAGGTATAAGCAGGTAGTGCCGGCGCACGTTGCGGGGTACGATGTGTAGGTCGCAGTACCGACTATGGAAGACAAATTATAATGAACGACGGCGGCGACGAGACAATCCTCGCATTGCGCGAGAATGCGAAAATATTTCTACAGTCGAGCAATATCTTCGACAAGAGAAAAAGGGAAACGCTATCGAGAAGAGAAAAACAGAATGAGTCACTTGCGGCAATTGGATTGTCACGTCCGGTCGAAACGCCTGTCTGAAGTCGAAGCAAAGTCATTTCGTACATAACGGTGGCCGTGTTTCGCTCCGAGTTATCAATGGTCGCCGATGACACGCGAGATCCATTTCGTATTCCAATAAAAGCGGCGGTGGGACGTTGCTCCTTATAATTCGGCGGATCTAATGGTGTCGGAAGACGAGCTAGAGCACAATCTCCGCACGGACAAAAGAGAAGAACAAGGGTGGGAAGGGACATGAGAGTTCTTCTCGACTGACTTGAGATCGGACTCGTGACCCGGCCCTTTTCGTTCCTGGCACATTGATTCTATGGAGTGACGGATGGTTCGGGGTCGAAGGAGGTCACGGTGGCGCCTCTTGGTCCCCTCCCTCCACCATTCCTCGCGTTCAGCCCTCGGTGTTTAGTTTAGGTTCATTCTGTCTCGTATACTTTGCCTTTTTCGTTGGTATATATCCTGGCTAGGCTTTGGCTCGTATCTCATCCCGAAGGGAAACGCAAATAACTCGAGATCATGGCAGTACTAGTACTTGGCTGTGGATTTCGAGTGTTATTATAGTGATCGCGCGATAATCGTACATATAATTCGTACAAGGAAATTCAAGTATCAGGCTAACGGGAGATTCGCTGCTTTGATACTTTGAAGTACCCTTACATCCTTAAGCCGTGTAATGGAAACGTAATTGATATAATAATGAACAAAATATACATACTTATGCACGCTGAGATGTTTGATCTGTGATAATCTCGTAATACACAGAGGCAAAGTGATTTTTTAACTGTTTTCTTGCGTACATCGCAACGTGTTTGTATTCGCAACATGACCGAAGAATATCTGGAACAGGATGCCGGAACAACAGGGGAAGAATCCGAAAGACAATGTCATGTGAAAAGCATAGGGCGGCATGCACGAGTGCCGCTCCCGATGGAAAAATTAATAGAATCATTTTACTGAACCACTCGCTACGATCTCTCTGTTTCTCCTCTCTTGAACGTGTATTGTAACTCTAAAGACTCACATACCGAAATTCTTGGTTGCGAAACGGATGAGCGACACGAAATGGAAAATATACAGCTACCCTACCAACGTCTCACCCTTTGCAAAAGAGACTACCGTTGCCTTTCGGTATAAGAGAGAGCTTAAGCATCCCCGTTAAGATTCGTCACGAGCTAGTTCGCCCGGCCGAGTCACCATCTCTCTGAGCTTTAATAAGGAAAACTGAGACTTCGTAAAATGGTTCAAGACAGTAGTTCAAGACGGTTTAAGACAGTGTTGTACTTCCATTCGTAACTTTCTTTTACAATACGATGACAATACCTTGACAATACGATGTTGCTAAAAGAGATCAAGTTGGTATTCATTGTTTGCTTAAGATTGGAGCAACAATCTAATTACGTAATGATGAGGGCAGAATCTTTTTTTTAGGAGAATTATTTAATATTCTAAAGCTTTGTTGAGGAAACTTCTCGTTGTATGCTAAGCGAAAATATATCCATGAAAAAGCTGCAATGTGATGTAATTTTTTGGGAAATTTTATTAAATTGATTTTCTTAAATTTCCTTATTGAGCCTGATATGTTTCTAGTAACATATACCGTTTGGTTGTATAAATTTTACGACGACGTTTTCCTAGTTGGAAGTAGGCAAATCGTGCGAGTACGAAGAACTTGACAGCCGATGGTCAAAAACCCACATTGATGGCGACGGTGAGATTCATAGCCGTCAAACGAACCGATAGCTCGTAGGCAGGCCGTAAAACTGCGCTAAAACGGGAATGATACGTCGTGGTTTGCAACTTCTATTTCAAGATGCGACCCCGGAAACGAACCAAGTGGCAAAAGGCGAGGCTTCTCTCTCGCCTTCTTGCTCTTTCTCTCTCTCTAAAACCGTTATAGCGTACATGCATTGTGTCGAACGGTATTATTACATTGACCTGTTCGTACAACGTCTTATAAAAGAACCGCGAAAGAGCTGCGTTTACCTCCGTCATTACACTCTTCAACTTCCTTTTCCCCACTTTTTTTACTATCGGTGAAAATTATGAAATTATTCTAGCATGCTTTATTTTAATTCAAAACTATCACAATAAAAATTATTTATTTACTAAAATTATTTACTTGAACTTTAAGGGATAGGAAAACCGTTCAGATTTTCTCAGATCGCTCAAACAAATGGATTCGGATTTATTTCTCGGTAGCAGAAGAGTTGATATTTGTGGTTACGAAATGCATCCAGTTCTAGATCGCAATGCGAATAACGCCATGTGTATTAATAGCGCGTATCGATTGCAGAACCAGTTTCGCTTAAACAACACGCATGGTGTCCGCGGAGTTAACTCTAAATCGTATTCTGGTCTAATAAATTTCCCCACCGGAGAAGATCCGTGTGCCAGCGAAACTGGTATATCCCACGGCGGCTGCTATCTGACAACGTGTTTTCATATGTTAAAGACACGATCTCGTAGAAGGAGACGTTACGCGGCGACGGGTAGTTGCTAGAGATCATTCCTGCTCCTTTCTTTTCTCTCCCGGGCGATAAAGCGTCCGAGGAACGGAACGAAGGAACGACAGTTCTACATATTGGCTGGTATCTCCGGCCATTTATCTCCGAATTCATTACTGCCTAGCTGATGCAGCGCGACCGTGCATGTGTATATTCTGCCGGAAAAGGACCACGAACGAACGAATCCCTTGGTTCGCTCGATGGCTTCCCCCCCCTCTCGGTCCCAGAACGCGTTTTCTTTTCTCGAGGAATCCACTTTGTATTAGGAGGCTGACAAGCTGTCGAAACAAATGTACCCTCGAAGTCGTTTCTTTTCCTTCGGCGATAATTGTCGACGTGATGTTGATGTAAATTATCAGATCCGTGTAAATGAAAATATTTGATCCTGTAAAAATGCTGCTAAATTAGAAGTCTGACTCAACATGAAATGAAGATAATTAATACAAAATTAAAATTCTTGGCTCATTTTCTTTACCAAGTTGATGTGCACATGTATAATCAGAGAATATCAATAACATCGAAAAAAACAAGATTGAAGCAATTACTAAAGAGCATGTAAAAGATAATGCTTTCTGCAATCAGTTGACATCCGTTGGCGATTACGATCTGGATTCTGTAACGTGATTGTTATTAAGAACTACATTACTCGGTGGCTTTAATCTCTTCGCCGCGCCCGAGGAGAATCGTTTCGTTTAAATACTCTTTCGCGACTCTCTCGTCGCGAGCGATTTATCATTCCGGCCGCGCTAGTCGCACTTCGGCCAAGGTCTCTCTTTTAGGCTCCCGTCTCTTTCCTCCCTCTCTCGCTGCCCTATTCTCTCGATTGAAATTCGACCGACCTTGAATTCGTGACATGATTTTGCAAATCGACTCTTGCTCTTTCAAAAATTCTTTGATAGTTAATGCTGTAAAAAGAAGAGTTTTCGATTTATGTATTATATTTATCTTCAACTTGCGATAATTCACAGTCCTCGCATTCGAAGATACGTCATTGAATCAGAATCACGGTATATTGTCGCGTAATGCATTTATAACGCTCGTGGAGACTATTTACTTGGCACGTTCTGACGATATTTATCTCGAGGGCGATTACACGAAATACGCGTGGGGTTGTAGGAAACACTTATTACCACGAAAACATATGTAAATCCCTTCCCCGAGACGTCGATGGTGGATACTCTCCCTTCGCTTCATTGTTTCGGGCGACTTTTTTCCACTTACAATCGCCGTGCAATCCTGTGGCCCCCTGCGCCATTCCCGCCGCTCGCATTCGCCGTTCCTCACCGGCCACGCGGCATCGCATCGGATATACGGCACATATGGGGGTCGTTATGTTTTATGGCTAATTGTTTTATTATCTTTGACATATTTCCAGTTTACGGCCGCGGCTTGGCGTTTTGCTTCATGGCTGTCTATTGTACGTGATGAACGTCGCTTTATGTGCCACCCTGGATTATACCTCGGCCTACGCCTCGTGTTTTATCCGCGAGATGTTCGTCGTGTCGAATATGATAAGTAGCATTTCTTTATGCTGCTATAAAAAGAAATCTATATTTTCGCATTTCGTGGAAAAAAATGTATTATTTAATTCGCGATATAAAAATGTCATTGATTACCTTTCTGTCTCTTTAATGTTTTTTGCTTCTTAATACCTTATAATCGTTTAATTTAATTTGATTACGATTAAAAATAATAATAATTAATATTTTACTCAAAATGTGAGCAATTTTTTGTTATTTCCGCAAGAATAACTTGCAGAAAAATGCTTGTATACGCTGAATTTCCTGAATCGGTATTTTGGGATCGGGAATATTTCCGCCACGTGTCATCCTCCATTCCATCAGGCTCGGCTCACATTCCTACGCCGGAAGGACATCTATCACACCCTCGACATCGCAATTGAGCGTGTTGCATCGGCAAGAAGTCTGACCAATGACGAGCAAAGATAGACAGACAGAAAGACGTGCGTCTCGAGAAAACGAGGAGAGTGAAAAGAGGACAAAGTCCACGATGAACGAGGATACGTATGTTGGAAATTCTTTTTGGTTAGGTATGCCAATATATCGCCTTCCATCGTCACCCCTACGGTCACCTCCGGGATACGTGACTCCCCGTAAGAATGCACCCACCCGATATCGGCCAAACTGCTGGGGTTAAAATAAATAATGTCCTCCTTTCGTCAAAATCGAGTCAGTACGTGAATTCCTGTCTAATCTAATCCCTAGATCTATCAACCCGCGAATCCTCTGAACGTAATATTCGATTTTGGTATAAGCTCACAAGTGTGATAGATCTTGGACGTAGATAAAATATTATTTCAATTCTATTATAGTTACTTTCAAAAAGAAAGTTTCAAATTATAATTTAATATACAAATAAAAATTAATTTCTTGCATTTACGATTGAGAAAAAAAATGCTATTCGCCTAAAATGTTAAAAATTGATTTTTTTCTTCGTGAAAAATAGTCAAGGTGACTCATTCCTTGAGAAAAAAATCGTTTCTTTGAAGGATTTGCTTGGAAAACTTGCGGCGGATTCGCTGCCGAAGAATATTTCAGGAAGGTCGAGATGTTCCACGAGCCCATTGACTCTCAGCTTATATAAATCAATGTCTCTCCGTGGCACACCGCGCATATAACATCGTAATGTCGTCCAAAGACCTCGATATATTCACAGGAGGGTCGCGCCCACGGACTTTGAGGTCATTCCTACATACATCACTGACGTTGTCAACTCAATTCTCCTTCTTGCATACTCAACTTTCGTCCGGTTGTTCATGGTAGTCAGGTGAATTCTGTAATCAATTTATTTACAAATGTAGCAACATCGATTCTCTTCTTGTACTTATAACCAATACTTTGACTAATACTTCAGATTGAATAAATTACCTACTTAAGAAATTTGTATTCCCCATTCTAAAATAATTGTTAAATATTCGTTTAAAAACTTGTCACTTTGTATTTATTTGCAATTCAATTGCAAGTAAACAAATAATAATTTAACAATTATTTTAAAACGGGGAATAAAAATATCTTAATTAGATGATTTATTCAATCTGTGAAATAGCAGTCTAGAAAATATTGATATCCCATCGGTGAGCAAAATTGTGAGCTTTCTTCTGTGCGCATAGGGGTAGTTTTATTTTAAAAATACAAGCTGGAAGTATTGAATTGATCGCGTAGATTTGACAGCTTCGGAATCGAGGTCGTTGCGGCGTGTCGTAGACCGTTGGATTTCAGAATGGTGCGTGAGCGCGCGACGAGGGTGGAACAAAGCGAGGGTGTTGAACACAACTGATGTTCACTTATTGGCGGCGTGTCTGCCGGCATGGTGCAGTTACTCATGGACCGCAGACGCGCGTCGGTGGATTCTACTTCCCTCTTTCTCTCGTGTGTATGCGTATGTGATATGAGTCGTGAAACGCATGTGTGTATGTGTGTGTGTGTGTGTGTGTGTGTGTTTTTGTGTGTGTGTTTGTGTGCGCGCGTGCCGGAGGGTCGAAACAGGTGGCGCCAAAACCACGACCGTGGGCTGTAACTGTCAAATATTGCGGTTACTTTAAAAATCGATCGGATTCTCCGCACCCTTAGTTTCCTTCTTCTTGACGAACAAGGCGTACTGTCTATTCTACTTCTTGCAAAGAATTCAATAGAAAACATAGTTACAACTATAAAATATCTTTTATCGTAAAAGAATGAAATTCACGTTCAATAACTTCATTTTTGGAAAAGCGCAAATATATTCGATTCTTACAAATATATACAAATATAATATCAGTAAATAAGATTCTTTCTTTGTCTTCATTACCATAACGATAAAAGGATGTATCATGATTAATAATGGATTGTTTGATAATTTGAAACTTACTGATGTTTCTTCGAACATATGTTTTCAGTATATAACATAAAAATTGCAAAATTGTAGGAAGTGTAGACCGTTTATGGCGCGATTTATTGGGATTTAATCTTACAAACATTTTATCTCGATGCATTTCTAAGATAATAGTTTTTTCTGTGAAAAAATAGGGTGACCTTGGACTCGTAATACCCTTCGGACACTCATTAGACAATTTAAGACACGTTATATCCCAATTCACCGGTCTATTATCTGAAACTACATCGGCTTCTTGGAAGAAACGCTTCTTCTCTCCGGACTCCATAGCTATTGAATAATATAACGACCTGCAACCCCATCCTCGCATAATAAAGATTCGCCCAGAGCATCGCTGCGCTTTTGCCTTGTTTTAACGGAATGACGAAATTCATCATAGCCATGAAAGGACGATCGGGCTCCCTTTAATCGCGCCTTCTTCAAAAGTGCCTCCTCTCCATCGTCTGTTCCGTATATAATGAACTTGTATTTTTTATTTTTACGATGTATGCTACGCGTAATAATAATAAACAAGAAATAATGGTTATGATCAAAATGTCAGTTGCCTCCATGTTTAGCATAAGATCTGATTTTACTTATTTAAAAATACCATTAACAACTAATAATAATAAAAATTAATGATATTAACGTCTAATAATAATAATTTATTTTTGTAACTTGTCTACATTTGCAAACTAAATGTTATGTGTCATTATCTCACATTCTTCAGTGTAATTTATCGATGAGGCGTCCGAATGAGCACATACCGCAATTGTTTCCGAGAGCAATTGTTTCCTTCAAGCAATTTGTATAATCTTTATTGAGAGACACTGGTGGCACTGTGCCCACAGGGCACAACGGGCCCCGATTTAGTTGGCTCAGGGGGTTGCTGTGGTCGAGGTGGAACCATGCACTATCCAGCTCTGTCGCTCTATCCTGATTTTTTTTTTCTCGTGCTCTCTTCCTTCCTCTTTGCCTGCAGACCGCCAGACACGTAATAACACGTTACGCGGCTGCCAGAGACCGTGGGGCCCAAAAACGTCGAAATCGAAAACACAGCACACACATGCCTGGTCTAAACAGCACTCTATAAGGGGCCATGCTTGAAACACAGGGACACCGACACCTAATAACCCCTAATCTAGCGGGATCCCATAACTGGGCCTAACTAAATGCTATTTCGTACGTGCGTACACACGTCGTGCATGCCACAGAGCGCCGGACATTCATCGACTATAGGAACTTTTTTGTGAGTCCCATAATATAATTGATTCTATATATTTAATTATAAGTTCGATACCTTCAATGTGTCCGCCCGATGCACATCCAGCTGTGAAATGCAATTAAGCGATGATTTTTCTAGTGTGAAAATTGATTATTGGATAATATGATGAGCGAATAAAAATAAATTTGTCATTTTAAGTAATTGTCTTTTCGTAAAAAAAAAGCACAACGAGAAAACAATATAAATTGTTTGCAATTAATCAATTATGCAACATGATTTGCTATTTAAGAAAATAATCTAAAGATTAAGTGTACGCGTTTTCCATAAAAAATTCATTTTTCAACAGACGTGACGATCTAGATTCTTAACAATCTAGATCTACGTCTATGTGAAAGTGAAAGGAACTGTATAGGGGAATTCAATATAATTGCGCTAATGTATACCTCTCCCTTCGCTATATACTTACCTTTTTTCTTTTATTAATTCTGCTGCGGAAACAAGTTGGGCGTGCTGGCTTCAGAGCGCGACGATGCAATCCTTCACTTTGAAAAGATCGGCAGAGGCACGAGATAAGAGACTCCGATAATAACGAGCCTGTAAGTAGGACAGGTGTCCGCGCGATAAAGCCCACACGACATCTGAAAGTTATGCGACGGCACGCACACGTTTCCGCAAAATAAAAAAGGGCGTGTAAAGGAACAAGAAGAAGAGAAGGAGTGTGAGCCACACATGATCCTTTGTCATCCGGAAGGCAATCGAGAGTGCCGTGATAAATGGTAAACATTAGAATGGGGGTTTCGTGCATCGATCCCTTGCGCTCTGAACTCTTCCCCGAGGAAATCGCGCAATCTCGCGCGAGAGAATCTCGAAGCGATAAGAATCGAAGTAAATAGTCAAAAAGCTCCGTTCTCTTTCCGATTGAATTACTTATTCCGCTCGATGCAGTCTCGCGATGTAGAATAGCAAGTTTTGCAAGCAATATCGCCGGAACAGTAATGTGTGTGTGTGTGTGTGTGTGTGTGTGTGTGTGTGTTCTGCGGAAAGTGAAATTCTTACTGGAATTTAGATTTTTTTTATTAATTCAATTATTTGAATGTACAACAAAATACGTTTATATTTTATATTTCTAAATAAATCCATAATAGTAGTAAAATAATAGTGATAATATAATTTGTACATTAGTTTATATGTTTCACTAGTTTTTTTACAGATGAATAATGTGTGTGTGTGTGTGTGTGTGTGTGTGTGCGCGCGCGCGCGCGTAAGATTTTTATTCACTAATTTTCTACATTATCTAGTTACACGTTAAAAGCACGGCATCAGCGATATTTCCGTCCGAATTCTAAGATCGCGTGCTTCTACTTCGAATAAAAGATGAAGAATGGTGAAAATTATAAGCGCCCTTCAGCCGCCTTCGTTTAACGTGGCGTTCCTTAAAATCTCACTGCGTGCATTTTTCATATATTTTTTATAGCTAGAAAGAAAAAATAAAATGCGTAGTAACATTCAACATAATGCGAGCAAGTTCTTGCGCTTTTTCGTAACTTTTGATCTTCGAAGTTTCATTAACTTTAATACATTTTGGAAAACATTTGGAAAACGAAGTGCTTTCGTTGTTGCTTGGAACGTAAAGACTTTGAAAGGCTTTAAATAACAATTGAAAAATGTTCACGATGTTTTAGTCAGAAATACAAAATTCCATACGGAGAAAATGTAATACTGATGCTATTGATCAATTTTTTCTCAGTTACGCAACGCGGAACGACGCCGCGGCTCGACGATTTAAGGGTGAGTGCGCGGACCGCGGGCGAAATTATGCAAAGTGAATGAAGATAAAAATACACAATGGATAGGGCGCACGCGATATTACGTATTACACGATGAAATCTTATTTATGGACGTGCCGGTGGACTTACCCCGGCGGATGCGAGCGACTCCAATATTTTACCTCATCGGTAAAATAAGAATTCATATCCGTGCGCGGTCCCTTTGTATGATCGTTATTCTCCCTCTTCTTCTTCTTCTCCTCTCTCTTTCTCTCGCTCTCCCTCTCTGACCGAGTTCCAGCGAGCTTGGAAAACTGCTCAAGCATTTTCGTAACGATGTCGTTGGACTTTTGACGCCAAATTGACGCTTTCTTCACGACCGTGATGTAGACCACGAAGAATTTAGACCGAAACATGCGATCCTGTGTCAGCCGACAGCGGCGGCGACCGTTGTAGTCGCCATTCTTCCAAGAACGCGCCACAAGGTTCTTTAATTAATCCCGAAAAGGGACGGTCACCGGCCGAGTATCGCAATGAAACGGGTCTCGACGCACCAAGCGTCATTTGCATGAAAAATATTTTACGTCATGAATTTCTTGCCTGATAATCCATATTCGCGAGAATTTTGCAATATGGGATTAAAAAAATTTGTGCAGTACCTTTTACGTCGCATTAATTTTAAATATCCGCGCAATATTACACTTGAGTTTTTTCTTTTATCGCGTATTCACGTTTCGATAGTTTCTTTCTTTTTCAACACGAAATTCTCTTTCGCTCGCAGACGAGAGTGCAGGGTCGTTTAATCTCCTCATAGAAAAATCGTCGCTTCCTTCCAGCGCGCGAGCGTAACTGCAGCCGTAGCTATGGCCTATACGAGTCATCTTTTTGTACCGATGTGGCAGCCTAAGCGACAGGCTGCATTGTGCAAACACGTAGCGGCAATTATTATTATTTATTGCACATTTTGACCATAACCACCGACTTTCCTCGTCCTTTTCACTCCTCACCCATCAGCCTCTCATTCGCCATGGGCGGTTACCAACTGCTGCGGCACAGTACCTGTCACTAAGCTCCCAGATGTTATGCTCGGATAAAATCAATGCCGGCACAAGTCACTGTGCACGATCGTTAGGAAAATTTATTTGCCACGGTGAAGAATGACGGCGTAACGCAAAGGATGACACTTTAAAAAATTATGTCGTCTTTGCAAAACGAGCAACGAGAATGATATTAAGACGACGCGCAATAGATTTTTCAGAATTCTTTACGTATATTATTAATACTATGATCGCGATAAATCAGATTTTAAATTATTTTCGTTATTTATATCCCAATTCAGTTGAAGTAAATACAATTGAAGAGATGTTTTCGAAACGACAGATACTTTTATAGCCTTATATGTTACTCTTTGAGATATTTCTTTTGTTTTAATTATTTATTTCTTTTTAATAAGAAAAAATGATTTGACTTAAGTACTCGGAGTAGGATCGAGTCTCTCAAGTAGTTAACCTTGGCTCCAAATAAATAATATCGGAAATCCTAACCCCTAACCCAGGCAACAGCCGTGAACTTTTGGCCGCGCAGTGCCATGTGCAAAGACATCGCATTGTTTGCCCGCGCGTATTATTCCATGCCGCCGATTTTTCTTGTGTCGACTTCCGTTGTCGGGGTCATTCGACAGGAAACCCGAACGGATGATTCTTCATTATGTTAATCGTATTTGAAATGGAATATTACAAGGGTCATATCTTTCATTATTTACTTCTTCGTGATTCATTAGTTATGAAAAGTTTGATTTTAAAAAATTTTATTTTTAAAAAACACTAAGTTTTCAGAGATAAAAAATTTACATAGTAAAGAGTCAAAAATGAGTCTCAACAGAGAGAAAGAAAAACTACAGCGTAGAAAACCTTATTTATTTCGCGAAATGTAGAATTATTTAATTTTTATAAAACTTTTTTGAAGATTTGAGCCAAAACATTCATTAGTGGAAATTTTGTTTAACATTCGATATTTGATGAGATTGATCGAAGTACGCTTTATTGCCTTGGATATTTATTATACCAAGTCAAGATTTTATAAATATAAGATTTTAAGAAGCAAAAAGATTAGAATGATAGATTGAGATAGATGAGAACAAAAATATTAACTCTCAAGTGAGTAACTTTGTGAAATTTTAACTTGCGTGTTTTTAATCAAGATGATTTATATAAGAGATATAATATGAGATATAACCGCTGTAAATTTGTATTAATCATGAATAATCAAATCGCAAAATGTTACGCTATGATCGTTATTTTTAAAAATAAGATAAAGATATTGCCGTCTTATGCAGGAAGTTGATTTAAAATTGCCATCAATTATCACCGACTATAATTTAACACCGTTTATGAATTTCTCGACAGAAATAACATGATGTGATTAGCCAGAAAATAATTTATTCGTATGACGTGTATGTATGTATGTATTCCTTTAATTTTCGCTAAATAAATTACGATAAATAATTCACTGATTACTAGACACAAAGCTATTTACGTATTACTGGAGAAATAAATATCAAAATCACCTTGAATGATAAGTGTATGAGAATACGAGCTTTTAACTTCATGAAAACTTTGCTGGTGCAGATTAATCAAGTTTTGCGAGCTTAATCGCCATTGAGACAAATTACTTGCAAGAAAGCGCTACCGCTTTAACGCATTAATTCGACGCGCGACCCAAAGTTAGTCACCAACTCCTTTCCGTTCTTCCTTCCACGGTTTAATAAACCTAGTGACTTTGTTGCATGCGACATTAACTCACGGACGTGATCGACCACTCATTCCTGATTTTCGTCTAACCTTTTTCATCCATTTTGCTTATTCACTCTCCCTATTGGGAATTCGCATTCTTGAGAAAAATTCACCCTCCAGAAAATACAGATATATCACGATTAATAAATTATTCGTTTGTTTAAAGCCTATGTGTCTCATATAAATTGGATACTTCACAATACTTCTTATACATAGAAGTCATCTTCACCGACCGTTCCGTGCTTGTTCCCTTAGTGTCAAAGCTTCCAAGTAGGAGCTTGCGCCGTCAAAGAGCTTAATTATAAGGGAGAAGAATGACCTCGTTAACAAAATGACTAAGGCCAACCTTCGAGCTCCGCGAATTTTCTATCCTTTTCGACAAGGCGAAAGAGCAAGTGTGAGCGAGATAGCGACCTTGTTTCGAATTAGGGTGATTTCGCAAGGTGTTACACAAGGATGTGTGCCTTATTAATCCCACGGTATATTCCGCCCTGGCGGAATATCGTAATTATATTAGTACGGGCGCGTCGAAATTTTCTCGCGAAATTCCATACGAAAGGGTAGTCGCAGTCCCGATTACTCGCTTTTTCCATGCCCAACCGCTCTATTTACTGTCTACGGTCTTCGTCATAGCGCTTTAAGAGAGAAGAACGTTACATTCGCGCATAAGTATCAATCGCGAAAATAAATACAAACACATGTATTTTTTATCGTTTAAAAAAAAATTAATATTTCCAAAAATTCATATTTTTTTAGGAAACAGGCAGACAGATCACTTAAAATGGAAAATTAATTTAATAATATAAATTATAGATCCGTTTTATCTCGGATTAAATTATTCAATCGCGCTTTTGTTACTGTGTATACTGTATAATGGTCGCGTGAGCGATACTTTCGCGGCAAATGATCGTGTTCCTGCGAGTCCAGGAACCGTGCACGGCCCGAAACAATTTCGCCCCTACACATAATGGTATAAATAACAGGATACCGGGTTATTGTACCTCGCATCCTTCCGATCGAATATAATTATCCTGATACCACAGTTCAGTAACTCCGCGACCGGGAGAATACCAACTCTCTAGCGATCCATCAGCACATCGCGTCGGCAACGAATCCACCTTCCCTTTCTCTCTCTCTCTTTTCATTCGCGATTCTCTTGCTTCGTCCTACGTGTTTCGGGATTTGCCACAGGCTGCTGCGCGGAGACGACCGATGAAGGAGGGAAGGAAGGAAAATAAGAAAAGCAGGAGGACAACGACGGGGGAAGCGCGTGCTTGTACGCGCTCGCGTGTCTACGCGCCCGCTCTCGTGTACGTGCCGGCGTGTAAGGGAAAACGAGAGAAAGAGAGAGAGAGAGAGTATTGATCCCACCCTCTCTCCAGAAGCAGGAACCCCTAGCTGGCCTAACTTCACTCCCCCTTCGTTCCACCCGCCAGTTGTTGTGTGCTGCATACCAATTTGCTTGATTTTTTTCCTTTCATTCCTCCTCGCTCTCTATGTCTGTCCTCTCTCTCTCTCTCTTTTTCCTCTTTTCTCTCTTCTTCTGCACCCTTCTCTTTTCACCCACCCATCTCCCGTGGCTAGGCCGTCTCCTTTTCTTCGTATTTTTGCTTCGGACGAAACGTTACTTCCTATCTGTCTTTACGTGTAACGGAACGTGATATAAAATCCGTATAATTCTCTTTAGTTCGATTTTTCTTGCTGTAGATTATTTTGGTCTTTTAAAATCTAAAATATCGAAAACCACACTTATCGTGTCGATTACTTATCGGTCGCAATAGGTTCGAATGAGTTTTATTATCAAAAGAGGGAGAGAGCGTGTGACGTTCACCACTGCAGTTTGGGCGATTACTAGAGCCTTCCAGGCGGAATTTTAGTGAACGCAAACGAAACCGCAGTCCGGGCGCTAAAGTAGTAGCCCGAGGTTGTAAACGCCGGTCGAATATACGAGATTACAAACGATCGTTCATAATGGACAACAGTTTGCGCCGCAATAACATACATTTGCGAACAATCGCCGACTGGAAACGGTGTGTCCAACAGTCGTAAAACCGTCCACCTAGTTACACAATTGCACTGTGCATTCCTGTAGAAAGAGAGAGCAAGAACAGGGAGAAATGCGGTGAATCGGACGTTTGAGAAGATTGCAAGTAAGAAGAGCTATACCGAGCAAAGGGACAAGCAATGGGGATGGAGGAGGGTAAGGCGGGTAGCAAAATGGGCGGGTAAGGAGCGGGTTTGAACCTTGAGATAAACCTAGCCTCGTCTGGAATCTTCTATTAGCAATTACAGTTGTAATTGTTTCCTGCAATATGCATGGAAATAGTGGAATTATTTAAAAACCACCCCTACCTCATCGTCCCGCCCGAGCGGATGGGCAGAACCGATGGCGGTGGCTGCTATCGGGTGGACCGGTGATACCCGCTCTCGTTCGCTCTCTTTCCCTCCTTTTTACTCCTTTTCAACTGCTATCCGCGACTTCTCTTTCTTATTTTCCGACAGAAGAAAATCTTCCTTTCCTTTTCTCTTTCTTCACCTTCGGCGTGTCTTATATCTTAACGCCGTCGGTCTCTTCGATTCGTTTTTCCTCATGGCGAATTGTCTCACGATACCTCGGAGAAAACCTCGAATCCAAATCCCCGGTACGGTTAATGGTTAATGGGCTGGAAACAATTTATCCGTTTAGCTCACGCGCGCGCGCGCGCGCGCGGCTAGCCCTACTGGCGCGACGAAGCGGTTCTTTCTTTCAGCACGCGCGAAACCGAGTGCGCGCTACTTGTCGTGCAAGAGAGTGCTGTTCGATGTGATGTGAGCGGAATTTTGGGTCGCTGTTATCGAGTCGTTTCAGAAGTTTCCATAACATCACATCGTCCGGGATATTATCTTTTCTATCTTCGTTCTTTTATCGATATTGCACGTCTGAAAACGTCTAACAGAGGTGCATACGAATCGGTTTGTTATCACACTTAATCCTAAAAATTCTTTCGTAATGATTATCAATCTTATAGTAAAAAAAATATCGTTTTGTTTCATTTGTTTCAAATGATTTTATTCCACGCCCTATCTCGTCCAAATTTGGCTAAAGACACAAGTGCTTAGAAAAATTGTCGACGCCATAAAATGGCGAGGACAATTGTTCGCTAAATTCCCGAGAAGCGCGGCGAAAAAGTTGCGACAATAAAATCGACCGAGAAACGTGCGGCTCGATTCGATTCGGCGCGCTGCGGTGCAACCATTCGGAAGAACAATGGGAGATTCGAGCAAGTTTCCACCGTGCCTGGCCACGATGGCATCTGCGCGGCCGCGAGTTTCGCACGCTGAAGGCGGTATAGAACTGCGAAGAAGAAAGCGATACCACGACGACGACGACGATGCACCCCTTGCCAAAATCGGTTATCGGTGTGGATAAATGTCCTGGTACGCCGGATACGTTATAGAGTAAGCATCGCTACATTGCCGGGAGAGGAAGAGGATGCATCACGGCAATGCGATGCAGAAGTTTCTCCCCCACCGGCGAGGTTGCCGCCGCGTCCACCTTCGGAGTCTCTTCGCGTAGCACGGTGGCCGGTGCATTATCATAACCGCATTCTCGTGCCTCGACAAGACCAACCCTTTTCACTTACACACACACATCCGCGACCGCGCAAGTACCTGTGGTTGGTGCCACCGGTACCAACTGCGCGTACCGTGCCGATATTTCTTTATTTCTTCCGCTTCACACTTAACCGCCTTTATCTCCGCCCACTTCATCCCTTAGCCTTTGCTGCTTTCTCTCTCTCTCTCTCTCTCTCTCTCTCTCTCTCTCTCTCTCTCT
>JANQDE010000003.1:4090528-4124064 GCA_037157785.1 Cephalotes varians
CTCTCTCTCTCTCTCTCTATGCGCGATGCTGATAAAGTTTCGATGATTTTCATCGAGAAATGATCGAACGACTCTCGAGACATTTGCTCGTTTCTTGAAACTGAAAAGCACGACTGATGTAATTGAGAAGTATGATGTAATAGAATAGCGAGATAGCCTTTCGTTTACGTAAAATTATAAAATTGATCGCCGTGGGCGACGAGAACCTTAGTGCTTAACCAGCGAATTACGAAGCCTCACACTTTCAAATGACCTTAATACTTTCGTTATCATCTACTGAAAAAATATTGAGCAGGCAAAATTTTTGCTCCAGTTTGTCTTAATAAAATATTATGTGCGTTTTGAAGAAGTTTTTGAAAATTTGTGAAATGTATATGTATATCAATTATTTATTGCTAGGAAATAAAGTTATAATATTTTTTCTATTAGACGTATAAAAATTTTAAAGAATGCAGATGTTAATAAGCTCAGACAGTCAATAAAAAGTAACCAAACTAAAACATAATCAGAATAGTATGAAAAAGACAAGACGTGGGCGAGAAGCCGCTTTCTCGTGATGCACCGTTTATGTCTGCATGCTGCATCGGAATGCTGCATGCACAGGTGAGGCATCTGACAACATCTGCCGGCCAAACGCACGCGTTTCGTTCGGTACGACACAATAAATTGCAAAATGTGCCGCGTCGATTGCGCTTAAGGCAGAATCTCTGGAATAGTATTTATAACGTGCAAAGGAAGATCGGTTGCACGGACGCGTTCGTGACTACCAGCCGTTTTAATAAGTTATCGAGAGATATAGCTAACCAGATTTATTTCCTTGAATCGGCTCGGAAAGTAGTCTAAATGCGTACGGATAAACTGATCTCTCTGCAAATTACGAGGATCGTAAATTTTATGCTTATTAGAGACTCACGACGTTTTGAAATTAGAAATCCTAAAAGTGATCTTATCCATGATCTGGTCCGAAGCAAACGTTGGTCCATAAAGTCCAACATGTCCACAACTAAAAAGCACAAAAATTAAAAACGAACACAAGAAATTTAATTGTAAGGAATTATTACCTCGTGCGGCTACAAAGTTCTCCTGCGAAGACATCAGGCAGATCCTCTGTCTGAGCCGCGACGCAGAGGCGCGACGGCCGTATAATATCCTACTGAAGCTACGTGTACAACCGCGACAGGGACGAAGGAGTTGCGCGTGTAAATCTGACGTACACATCGTGTCACCATTCCAGTTGAGTGAAATCAACGTTTTCTTAGCGCCCCGCAGAAACTGGCACTACTAAGATCACGAGGAAGAGAACAGGGAAAGGACAGTGGAAGAGGAGGAGGAGAAGGAGGAAGAAGAGAAGGAGGAGGAGGATCAAGGAGATAAAGGAGACGGTAGCAAGTCGACCAGGGACAGAGTCTAACTGAGCGGAGCTCGGTTTTAGGTCAGATCGTGCCGCGAAAAGCAATCGCCGCGCGTTCTGCAGCAGATTCGTCGCTGTGGCGACTATCGTCGATGTCCGATCGCTAGCTGATCGAATACGGTCGATCGAATTGTCTCAATCAGATTGTTACATCTACGGATCGCGCAAGCTTTATATAAGACTCTCTGTCTTTTGATCCAGAAACATATGGCACTAATATACAGTAATAATTGCAAAAATATTTAAATATTATTTATTTAATATTTTTTTATAATTTATTTTTATTTTTATGTATTGTTAAATATCTTAATAATTATTAATAAAAAATTTTTTATATAACTCTCTCTCTCTCTCTTTTTTTCCCTCTCTCTCTTATAGTTAAAAAAAAACCATATCTATTAGACGTAATAATTACTTAAGAATCTACCAATACAATCAGTATAGGCATTAGTAATTTTTAAATAAGAGGAAGAGAGAGAAAGAGTGAGAGAAAAAGAGAGATAGAGATAGAAAGATGCATTTTGTTCCATTATACTTATAACTTACTCGGTCGCGCTTAGGGCATCCCTTACCTTGTTCTCTTCGATCCAATCAGCTTCCTGCGCGCGCGTACTTTTAGTATTCCAGTTGGTTCATCGTTCCCGTCGTTGGCCCGTTAATCACTGTTATCGATTATCCGCGGGAGCAGATCCAACCAAGTGCTATTTTGTCCCACCGACGTGATTCCTGACCACGTCTGCCTACCCTCGTACAACGAGGAGTCGTTGCTTCAAATTTTTTCAAACCGACCGCGCAGATCAGAAATCAGCCCGCGGCGTAACCTGAATCGTTTATAATCGTTTCGATTCCAGTATAAGCCGCGAGTACAACCGAGTGTATCGGCGATACTACCTACTGTACTCGTTCGCTAGCCGATCGATCGTTTACGCAACCGAGGCGACTGGTATTATTCATCAGCGAAGGACACGAACAACCACGCACGACCCGTTGAAAGTTCGTCGAATAAACACTCGAAAAATATCACCTTTAGGCGTTTATCACCTGTAGGCGAAGTTCATTCAAGTTAGATAAAAATGATTGCACGTCAACATAGTAACGATACATAGATATCTAGTTATAAAAGGCTCTCGATCAACGATTGATATTTTTTGTTTAGATTATTTTATTTAGATATTTTTATTTAAAGATTATTATATTCGTACAATTGTGACATCAATTAAGAAAGATGTGAAGAGATACAATCGTAGTGTAAAGAGATACAAACGTTAAAGTTTGAACGAACGTGTTGCGCATTTGCGTCGATCGCTATTCACTGTCGAGCACCGGTTCTCTAGCAACGTCTAATGACAATCGCATTCATCAAAAGATCGCGATAATTCCACCTTGCCTCAGTCCATAGCGGCTCATAGCTCGTCGGATCTTGATAGATCACCCCGCGGGCATTTTATTATCACGTGCGCACGAAATCAACGACGCATAGAGGAGAACGATGATGACCGAACGCGACGACGACGGCGATGTCGACGCGTTTTCCGCGTCGCAATATACCGGAAAAAAGTAATCCGATTTCTCGTTCTCTCTCGCATAGGTGCGGTCGGACCTGCGGAAAATTCCCAGGCGTTCTCCGTTACCAGTCAGGCGCGTGCTCGCGCGCAAACACCCGCGTAAAAAAAAAGGAAAAAAAATCCTGAGCGCACGTTCTTGCGTGACAGGACTAGAAAACGGCAACTGGAAAAGTAGTCGCGAAAAAACATGACGGCCGATCGAATTTTTGCCATGAAAGAATTGACTCGGAATTATTTAAGGGATCTTCCCTAATTTCTTGCATTCTTGGAAGTTTAATATGCAAAATCTTAAATCGACTTGAGAAATCATATCGTATTGCGCGATATGATTTCTTAAAAGTAAATACAGCACTCGTCATTTTTCACATTTTTCTGTCATATTTCCATCCCCTGAACGTAAGTTAATTACACGCTGAATTTACGTTATGAAAGATAATCGATCGATCGATCGTATCTGCACTTTTTTTGTAATTATATCGCGGCGCGCCGTTAGGAATAAATGGCATCGCATAATATTATATACTCGCAGTTAGTGGGAGAAACAAGAACACACATACGCTCCACAATAAACTGGTAAATGTCAAGAGCGCTAAATCTAGTTAAGCTTTCAGCGATTAAGGCCACATGACAGTTTACAGATGGAATATTAAGTTCTTCCAACACGTCGCAAAAAGTTGGTGATCCGAATGGATTATGGATGATAAATGATTTGACATTTTTCGATCGGATCGATATTAGAAATTAATCGCCATCGTTGCTTTGACGCGCGGCAGTTATCCGTAATTGCAACTTGCTATTTTTATCGAAGACTTTATAATTCTAACCGTTTGCCTACTTATTTTCGATGGCAAGATGGTGCAATTACACGGTACGATATGTGACTGCGTTCGATGATGGCGATGATAATCACATGTCGCGTTACCGTTGATAGTCATGCTTCCAAAGTAAACATTATCGATATTCATCAGCCGTATCAAAATAACGACGCGATGCTATTATTCTAAAACAAATCAAATATAAACAAAGATATATCAAACCAAACAATCGATGTTTTGATGGATAAGCTTTAATCAAACATCAAGTACAATATATGTGTGTATATATATATATATATATATATATATATATATATATATATATATATATATATATATAAAACAACGGATATGTTCCAAATAAAGTTTATTAATTCTGTTCTAAAATACTGCTGTATTTTTGTGACAAAAGGATTAAATTTCCTGTAAGTAATATTAAAAATCACTAATTTTCCTTCATTGATAGTTTCGATAACCAGTCTACATTAGAGATTATCATCGGAATGTCAGTCGGCCAATTAAGAAGTACGTTCGTGCAATGGGAACTCGGCATGCCAAAAGCATATAAATTTTAATGATTGTCTGGCATTGTGGAGTTGCCGCCCGCTATCATCGGAATCGTTCGCGCGTCGATACGTGACAAATATAAACACTATAAGTCACGAGCTCTAATGAACGACACACCTCGTGTATTACGTCTGTATATACCACCCGACAGAAAAATCGGACTACCGTCGACGATTGATCCGATTACCTTCGATCGAAACGACGTGCGTCGAATTTTCTGCACCCGATTATTTGCAATACGATCGCGCGCGAATGGAGAGTAAACTTTAACTTGAAGGAAAAGCGCAGTCTAACGAGTCAATTATATAAAGAGGTAACTTTCGAAGAATTTTCTTGATTTTGTAAAATTTAAAAATATTCTTTAGATACTCTCTTTTCCACTACACTTTTCCACATATATAATGTGAACACTATAGGATGATAGAGTTAACAAAAATCAATGCGTTACGAACTAATCCAAGTGAATAACGCAATCGAGCAGTAACTCGTTGTTATTCCGCGACTTTTCCGTCGAGGATACGAGGGATCGGGCGACTAGATTCAAAACACGAGCGAAACACGCGTTTCCGAGAGAGAATTTGTATCCGCGCGAATCAGCAGAAGTTAGGGAGTCGGGCGAATAGTTTTGCGGTCGAAAAAGTCCTCGCGGGATTCGGGATGGTTGTCCCGCGTTCTTCCTGATATATAAAATCGGGTAGGAATCGCAAGGCAGGACGATCGAAGGACGAGGAGGAGAGGAGAGTTCGTGGAGAGCGGCACGGCAGTGACGGGACGTCATAAAGTCCCATTCGTGCCGATAAAAACAAGCGGCACGGAATACGTTGATATAAAGAAAAAAGAAAAAGGGCAGCGCGAGGGAACGGGACAGGACGGGACGGGATGGCGGGGGATGGAACGACGGCGAAGCATCGGGCGAAGATCCAGCTACGATCGAACCGATCGTTCCGACGGTCCCGGCTTCCCACTAAATTCGCAATATATGATCCCGGGAAACCAAAACGAACCAGCTTTCACGATGTCGCGGGAAGGTACCTTCCTCGACAACGATACGATCGAACCTCAGACGCGCGTGTCGTCCGAAGAAACGACGAAGGCATTGGTCGGGACGCTCGTTTCGTAACGAAGCTGAGAGATGCTGCCGATACATATACACGTACATACATGTGTGAGTGTATGCGTATACGTACGCGCGATTGTCAAAATGAATTCTCAACACTCGATATCCGACGACGCAACTTTGAGAGAGTCAGCCGTTTCCCGCCGTCTTCCGCGGTTTCCGGCAAGCCCGTTTCCGCAGGCGCTGATCGATCTTCAGGATTGGATGAGCTCTGAAACCGCGAGATTTCTATTCGCTGTCTTCATCGATCTAATCTTTGAATAATATTGCGATTCAAAACAAAGTTCTAAGATTTTTTATCTGCGATATCCTCATAATTGAATTTAAATATTAGAAGGCATAAGTTTTAATAATAATTTCGGAGTGAATTATTTTGCCTTAAGAAACAAGATTTGAGATTTTTAAGAATAAGGTATTGATAGATCATTGATTATCCAAATATGGACAATCGTACTTTCGAAGTGTGCATTTTTAGTATCCCGCGTGTTCTGACATGCGACATCGCGACATCTTTGACAGGTTCACGCTGTGGGATACCCAGTTAGTATGTTACTTGGTACTGGGCAGTATCTTTCGACCGTGCCGATCTCTTTGGGGTACACGTGGCCAGTGCCGCGAACGGCAGTACCTTTCGTCCGTCCGCGTACAAACCAATGCCCATTTGGCGCAACAATTTATGTGACGATGGGCAAACCGGAAATCATGGATTGGATGTCTTCCCTGACCATCGTGCAGATCCCACGGCGGACTGCAATCTCTTTTCAGCACGCTCGTGCGAAGGCTAACCAAGCCTATTCCCGCGAGGCGAGTATCGCGAGGCCTCGAGGTTACCGGTGACATTATTTACAGCTGGGAGTATGTTCGCCGAAATCGGGAATAAATTATTTATCGCGCAGCTGCCCCGTCGTCGCGACTTTGTCATAAACGCTCGTGGAAACGAGCAGCCGGCACGGGCCGTAACGTCAGCCGTATTTTAACACTAGAAACAGCCGAACCGGTTGTCTTGATGTATGCTGAAAAAACCTTGTCCTTTAATGCATTAAAGAATGGCCTTCAATATCTCTCTCGTGTGATTAAATAATAAATAAAAAATTACACAAGGAGACTTCTTGTTTCTGATCATCGTCTTTTTTTCCTTTTTTTTTCTAATTTACGCTGATTCACCCGAAATGCGTGCGTCAGAATAAGTTAAGAATCGTTCTCTTGTTGTAACACGCAGAAATACGGAGTGGCGCATCCTCGAGGTTAAAAGCGTGCTGAGTAAGTTCGCAAAAGGCGCTCGAGTAATTGTAGAATCTGCCGGACGCAACTTGTCCGCGAGAGGACAAGTGACGGGTTTCAGTCTTGGCCCTCGATCGCAAGCGCGATCATGGACCGATCGGTCGCACATCCGCTATTCGTACTCGAGAGACATTCGATCTCATCCTTCGCTCAACGATGTCCTCTCGTCGTCGTCGTCGTCGTCGTCGTTGTCTTCTTCGGATCTCTCGATCTCCGAGTGAATTTTTCCTCGCACACACATGCACACGTGCGATGCGCGGTTCTTCGCGTCTTCGTTTCTTACCTACCTTTCGTACCTCGTAGCCCTACGGCGCTGTCAGCCGGTGCGAGCGACAATGCCCGATGCGAGATAAGGGCGAGACCTTAAGGGACGAAGTCCTCGGAAAGATACGTACCCGGAGTTACGTACGTAAGAGCGAATCGTGAGCGATCAGATCGAAGATCTATTTCGCGGGATACCACCGTCCTCGCCTCGTAGACACTTATTTCTGCGATATAATGCCTCGAGATATATTCTTTATGCAGTCCGAAAACGCAGAAGATGACCGAGAAGATCACCGTGTGCGAACGAATACAATGCAAGTAGCTCTCTTTATGAAATCTCTTTATGGAAGCGGAATTACGTGATAATGCGATGATGCTTTCGAAGAATGCGCGACGCTAACATACTCTCTCGATTGGAAAATTGTTATATAATTTATAAAACGCATAATGTGTTGAGATTACAGAACTGATTATTAATTTGTAAACATTTATCAAATTCAAAAAAGTTTAGATCAATCAAATTTAATCAGATTAATCAGATTTAATGAAAGGCAAAGAAGCGATTCATCTCATATGTATTGATTTCTTTTGCATAGAGAATAATCTTTTTTATGTAAATATTTTTATGTAAATACTTATTGAATTATGGTATAAAAAAATTTTACATATTGATCCTGATACAGATGTTATTACCTTCTCATTTAAAAATTTTATCATTGAGTTTGTGATCATTGAGAAATTAATGGCCAGTAATATACGACTGATAGTATATATGACGTAGCTTATAAGTAATCAGTGACTGGCTATCGACGGTAAAATACAGATATTTGACAAGGCCTCCGTATCGATCATCTTTTACTTCGTTAACGTCAAAGTTACGAGTGTTCTTCTTTCGAAAGTTGTCATCTACATCGCGCAACGTCTCGAGGTAGACAAGAAACATTCTGAAAGCAGGAGACACACGTCGCGAACAAGGTAGCGCCGTTTGGAACGAAGGCCTCGTATTTTTCGTCAATGAGAAAAAGAAGAAGTAGGCGCTTAGAGTAGCGCGCCCGTACTTTCTCTAGGCTGTGCCTCTCACGAAAAGCCCAATATTCGGCCGCCGAACTCGGAAAGTAGCAAGGTGGGTCTGTGACAAGATCCCGTCGATGTCACCAAACTCGTTCCGCCGTTCAGACTGTACGATGGGCCCAGCCCACTTTACGACTCGCCTTCGTCGTCATGTCGCGGCGTGAGTATCCTAATGCAAGGCAACGATCTTTGATTTCTGGGACATTCTAAAACTTTTTTCTTATGTAATGCGGACCGATAGAATGTGAATTTTATGCAATTTTATGCGTCGTTATGCAATCGTTAAGCGACACACACCCGGTCTTCCGCGGATCTCATTAAAATACGCGACGCGAGTTTACTACCCCTCCACTCCTCTTCTAGATAGTATCCGATCAAATTATGTAAACTGGCTTGATAACATAGCAGTAATATCTGTATCATATTATATAAACCAAATGAACGGCTCGAAACGAACTTGCATCATTTACGCGACGTGGAAATAATATTATACATATCGTATTATAAAATATTCACTATTCTGTAGTTTTAAGCGACGTGTCAATTTCTCTTTGTACTCCGGTCTCATGTGCAATTATATAAATGCGCATTTCTTATGTCACATGTCATCACAATTTATTCGTATCAATGGGTGCGATTATTTCACTCAATTAATCGACGTAATAGAGCAAATGCTCTTACGTAAGACTAGTAGGTAAACAGGCTCGACGGAGAGATTCCGTATGTTAATGGCATTTACGAGATGCTTTTGCGCGATCTTACCTCTTTGATCCCGCTTATATTTAATGCGTGGTAATGCAATATGATTCTTGAGATAATTAGTACGTCGAGAAATGCGCGATGCATAAACGCAACACCTATCTTTGCCTCTCTTCTTTCTCTCGTCCATTCGACTTCTTTATGGACACGAAAGCCCGCGAATCTTCTTTTTAATCGCGTATACATAATTAATTGCAATGCTCTTGGTCTTTCTATTTCTCTTCTCATCGAATGTTCAAACCGCGACGCTTCGGTCGATCTTCGCAATCTCTTTTTTCCTGTTAGCGGCGCAGAAGAAAAAACTATTCGCCTTCATTTTTTATCCTCTCTCTACATTATTGCCATACTACATTAATTAATTAAACTACAATACTACTAAATAAATCTACATTAATTAAAAATTCTTGTATGTAGCAAGACATCTTGAGAGATAAATCATGATTGCGTAAATTAGATTTTTTTTTAAAGCGGACAGCGATAAATAAATGTTTTGTTTGTCAATCGACCTATTGCTACATCATTTCTCGACCTTTATCGGCAAACAACTTTTCATGTTTGCGCCAATTCGTAAAAGTAGAAAAAATACCCGAAGGATACTTGTCACTGCGAATTTCGCGATCCTTCAGATGGCGGACGTTTCTCTGTGAAAAGAAGCGATACGACTCGATTTAACGTCTTTTTTACGACCCTTTAAAATGCTATCGCCGCAGTAGCTCTACCGGGCTCTCTTAATTATTTTACGAGAATTTCGACGACAATGCTCGGTGGCAAAAACAAGCGGTAACACTCTGTCTACCGCTTGGCTTGCAAGCTGTAGAGATTACGAATAAACGGGTTCGGATGATTTGGAGCCAACTCTGACGATGTCTTCTCTAAAATCGTGGGTTATAAATGACGCCAAGTGAGAGGGATGAGAAATAGTTTGATCAAATTAATTTTACAGCGTTGAAAATGATATAATGGCCATTAAAATATTGACACGTTGATAATTACAGAAGCTAATATTAGTTTTTTTTTTTGTAGATTAACGCTGTATTATAATTTATACTTTATTAGTTACGTTACTCCTTCGGACAGATAACGATTTGGCTGATGGCGCAGATTAAATGGGAAACAACCATAATACCGCTAATCGTAGACGCATACTTTGCCGAAAGTCACCGACAATTTTACGACGAAACTTCCATATCCGTGTCACGCGAAAGAATGACGAGTAGATTCGCGCATGAATAATGCATTGACCCGCAGACATCGAGAAATAAACATCATCACGGTCAGGCCACGCCAGGTCATCGTACTTCAGGAAATTAATAATTTTCAACTTTCGTCTCGAACGGTTAAAATACGTGTCATTAATCACACCAATGTTCTGTAATAGATTCTCCGACGAAATGTGAGTTTTCGCTCACATCAAGGAAAAACACGTCAAAAATCGAATATTTGAATTTTACGATCGTTGATTATTCGACAGTGGCTGATTTATCGGAGAAAGAAAAAATTGTCGTCTCAGCCACGTCCGACAATTTTTAATCAAACGCGTCATATTTTATGTTCGTTCGCCGATGCAGAATTCCAAAATCTTCAGATTCGATTTAGTATTGCAAATAATAGAAATGATTAAGTGGAGTCTGTAAGAATCTACAATATATTTATATTATACTGCCAAAATGTAGTAACAAAAATTGTCATATTAAATTAAAAATGATCAGATTTCTTTTTTCTTCTGCATAACATTTAGGCTAATTGTGCTTTTCGATAATATCTGAATTATCACAATTATAATTTTTTGTTTTATTTATGTATTTCATGTACTTTTTCGCATAACTTCGGATAATTTTCTGCTTATTCTTTTTTATCCCTTGTAATATTTATTACAATCCTAACTTCTGTTAATTGAATATTTCACGGTTTTGACCGAGAATTCCAACACCGCCGAGAGCCAAGGAATCTGTAGCGAAGCAAGCGAATTAGGAAACTCGCGCTAATTCCCAAAATTAGGCTCTTATCTTCGGCGAGCCGTGAACGGCGAAGGAGGAGGAGACCGATGTGGCTGTGCGATGTAGAAGAGAAACAAATAGGTCCTCGGTCCAATTAGGGATTTATTTATGTGCCGGCAGGCATATTAAACGAGTGAAAATATGAAGGCAAAAAAATGAGAGGAAAGCCGCGGGAACGTGTCCACTCAAGTCGGCCGATCGTAGATACACGTCGCGCTTATAAAGACCGTAGCAGGGCCTCGTTAACGAACTGCCAGGGCAGTTGAACATAAATTGCAACTTTGAACCGTCTCTCTCATGGCATTCGCTGTCGTGCAGCCTCGCTTTCTCGCCTTAAATCCGTGACCATCCGACCGGCCGCCTCGCAATTTCGACGCTGCGAAACGATCCTCTTTCTCTCTCGTGCGACGCCGCCACCAAAATGAAGCGGCTCAATTATTAATGCACATGTCTCTCGATCGAAAATTGATCGGATTCGCTAAGGAGGATTTCTGCTCGTTCGCAGATATGAAAACGCGGTTGCTTTGATCAATCGACCGAATGCATATCCGGAAAATTGACATTGGAAACATTTCTGCAATCGGATTGTCCTACGAATCTATTCAATTGAATGTCGATGGGCAAGAAAATTGGATGCTATGTTTACGTAGCGCCAGATACAGTATTTCTACTTACGTATCTCTTTTTCCAAGTAGTTCTCTAATTCCTTGCGTTGGTTACATAGAAAGCAAGACAGTACCTTCGTTGCGCAAGATAGTGCCCTCTATTCACCAAGCGGCGGCTTTCCGATTTCTCAGCCTACTTATGGATCCAATTTTCGCTTTGTAAAAAAGCGAAGAAACTGTCGTAGAGCGTGACTGACGGGACCTCTCGTCCTCTCGCGCGTGAAGAATGGCAAGAGGAAGACTAGAAGGAGGAGAGGGAGAAAAAGAGAGAAAAAAAAGAAAAAGAGACATACGGACGCGGACGGACAATGTCGCCTCGTTTATCAGAACGGCATTGTAGGGGCCATCGTTGCCCTTCTCGACACACCCTTTGTTGGTTACATCCAGGCTGTGAGCCCGGGACTACTCAATCCTTTCTTTCATTCACTCTCCGAGACTCTTTTCATTTTTCTTCTCTCGCTCTTACACCGCCGCGTAACAAGAACCGAGCTGGAGGAGGCGACGAGGGCAAAGAGGTGCCGCCGTGTCGTGTCCCCGTTTGCGCTCTCCACGGTTATCTCTTTAAAAAGCAATTGTACTCGAAAAAATGGTTCCCCGCTATCTGGAAAACGGATCGCCCAGCTCGAAGGTGGAAGGTTGAGTCGTGCCCTCTCGTATACATAGTGTCGGCAGGGATATATCCCTCCGTTATAAAGCTTCTTATTTTTTTTAGAAGTCAGTATACTTGAAGTCAACTACTTTATAAGTTTTACCATATATGAAATATGCAAAGATTTCAGTTACGGAATAAATATAATATACAGAACATATATTCCTTTTTTTATTATTTTATGTATTATATTTTGATTTTTTTACGCGCGCGCGTGAAAGGATTAGGCTATTAATTCATTACGTAAAGGTTGGATACAAATTACGCCGACGATATATATATTACCTTCATACAAACGCTATTACGGTTAAATCATCGTATAAACGTTATGTTTTCTTCTCTCACGGCCCATGTTGTTTGGATAACGAAGTTCGCGAGCAAATTGCTCCGCCCGAAGAAGTGAGAGGTACTATCGCGTAAGTTCAACGGGAAACCGAGAGGGATAAACATTGAAGCGCGATTTAGCATCGGCACAGTAGAACATCCTGTACAAGCGGAACAGTGCGATATTTACGCGAAACATTACATAATTTAACGGCCGATGCGTCGCATAAGTTAAAGGTAGCGCGGAGCAGCTATAATTTCATCGCGCGGTGGTTATATCTCAGGACCTAACCGCGACGAAATGTTCAAAATAGTGGTACAACCGATTGCTTTTAAGGGAGAACACCTCTGGATACTAGTCGGTCGATTCCTTCCCGCGTTTCCCCCTCCTCTTTCCCGTACGAGCAGGATTTATTTCCCGGAGAGAGGTTCTTATTCCTTCTCCCGTTTCTCTTTCTTCGCACCCGCTCTTCGTGTCTCCGTCGAGGAAGTAACGAAAGAGATTAGCCAGCGCAGCGAGTTATTCGTTGTAATTAGAGAAAATGTTAATTATAGCTACGACGGAGTGTGCTGTTTAATTCGTGGCTAGCGACGACTTAACATCAACTTATCTTCTAGAACGTAATTCTCTGTAATATCGCAATAAAAACAGTTTAACTTTTTTTCTAGAGGTAAAAGAGATGAGTGTTCACAAATTCGATTATTTATTTAATGATACTTAAACATCTAAATAAATCGCGAAAGGGTTTGCGGATAGACGATTGCTTTTACGAGAAATAAATTTTGTCAAAGCTCGAAAGAAGTTTGTATTATAATGTTCGTGTTATAATAATTCAGACTCGTGAATACACACTTAACTCGTAAAGCAATCTTTCGTGGGCGTTTAACTTGCTTTTAACGATTCCGAGGCGTGGATAGGTCCGATCTGCATTTTGAATGGTGCGTCAATAAGAAAATTAGCTGCATCGGAATGACGCCAGTTATCTCTCAATCCTCGTTATAAAACGAAAAATTATACGTCGTACATAAATCGCGTCTGGTTAAAAAAGTTACGTGACCGTGTCGATAATTATATTGCGCAAAAATGTAATTAAAGCAATATCATGAATTTATTTAAAATTAATCAACCTAATGATTAATAAGCTTATCTTTGATACTTATAAATTTTAAAACGTTATAAATTTTAATGTGACATGGATATGAATTAATACGGGTTAATATTATTTTTCATGAAAGTTTTCAAAATTAGACTCATGCAAAGATAATTATTTGAAGCATACTGATTAAAAATAATCGTTCATGCAATATTGATTGCATGTTTAATCAGAGACAGCTTGTGAGGACAATTATTATGTAGAGGTATGAAAGAAAAATGATAAGAAAAATATTGTATATAGTAATCAATTCCGGGATTTCGGAATTGATTACTCTATATGATTGTAAACACGGTTATTTTACGAGTGCTTTTAAAAGTTTGTTCATCACATCTGATTGAAATTTTGGTTTTTCTTAAGTTTTATAAAACAGTTCCAATTTTCCATTTGACACTCCTCAAATATGGGCTTTTTTATATCATGATAGCTCACAGATCTCAGATGTTGTCAATGTGTAGGCTATTCCACAGAATCATCATTAAACATTTTGGAGAGAGATAATGTGAAAAGAAAAACAAATTTAACAAAAGAAAAAGTAAATTTTTATCTTAAATTATTTTGTATTGATAGGTCCCTATAGAAAGCGACATTTTTTAAAATTGTTTAAGTAGTTTAATTTTTAAGATATAATCTCAACATATGTTTATGTTGCTAAAATTAATATAATGTACACTATATCTATATATATTGTATAAAAACCAATTAAAATTACATAATTAAATCAGTATTAAAATCATCAGAATTATATTTTGAGAAATGTATGTAAAAATATATAGAATATAATATAATGGGAATCATATTTGTGATTTATAATCAATTTTATAAAATGAAAAATTTTGTAGAAATTAATAATGTAATAAGCAAAATTTGATGATTTACAAATAGCGAATATTTAAATTATAAATATTTCGGTGATGATAGCAAATTTTAATTACGATATTTACTTTTAATTACAATAGATTTACAATAAATCTTTGGAAGAATCAATTTCGATCAATTATGCTAGCATCTTATCTGCTTATTTAAAAAACAGATGGAAGAAAACTGGTTCAGGTGGCTAAAAACGACCATGTAATAGTTTCGTAGCAGCATGTTGTCAGTAGACTCATCAGCAACGGCATCGAGGACGGAAGTAGATCTCGTACGCACGTGATTCGTTGTAACGGACAGGCGATGTAAACGGTTAGTCCCGGACCACCCGCTGGTTCTGTGTAAATACGACCGCTAGTCGAAATAACCAACACGCAGGTCATCCAGCCGAGTGACCGGCTCGTAGACAATGATGGTATACGCGCCGTTTCGTTTACAATCCGCGCGGACGGGTAAACTTTTCCATGTACCTGCAACGTCGGATAATCCGCAGGAAGCAGCAGCGAATTTTCCCAATACCGGAACGGCGGCAAACGGTTATAAACGAAAAACAAACTGCGAGCTGGAGTCGCCGGAATTGCGGTTGTTTTTGTCGTAACTCGAGCGAGGGAGTACTCTATATTTGCGTTCGCGACCGGCTGGCAAAATTCTAGCTACCAGCATCGGAAGCAAAATTCAGTCATGGCTGTTTTATCAATCTGCATGGATCGCGTCGCGTCGGATTAAGCGATCCCGCTGTTTTCCTACGTTATTTTTCTGTCGCTTCTGTTTTTGCAGGCAAAAAAACAGGCATGTAGGTACAGGATAGTATGGCGATGTATTTTATTTCAAAGATCAAAAAGAATGAAAGATCGAAAAATCGAAGTACGACAATAAATGTTAGGATAATAGTAGTATTTATTATACATAATAATAGTTATCATATTTCCCTCTTGCTCCAAATAACCTGAGTCTATAATTAGGCGAAAGAAATGACTTGTAAACGGTAAAAGCGTAAACGATAATATAGGTCAGATCACTTAAGCAGTTAACATTGCGAAATTTGAACTATTCAGTCATTAGTCTTCTCTTTGTCTGTTGTTATACTTGGAGTAACAACCCTCCGATAGAAATGGAGGAGAAGAAGGCAGGCATAAACATTCGGGGTGGATAATGCGGTTGTCCGCCGTTGAGACTCGCAGTTCCGATTGCGGATCTGCTGGGACGAGAGAAGTTCTGCCGGCTTTTATTAGTTTTAAACACGCGTTAAATAAAACTGGGCTAAGCTCCGAGGCCCGGAGATCAGCGCGCGGTTTACGGACGTAAGCGTTCGTAAAGAAGCGCGGCGAGGAGCGTACCGAAGGGCAAGAGCGACCCTCGTCTCGTTCCTTCTTACCGTTCGTGCGTGCGGGGGGGATTTGGTCCGAAGACGTAAGGTTCCCTGGGAGCATTCGGAATCGGGGAAAGTCCGCGGTAAATTGCGGTAAATTGAGCCGCGCCGTTGATCCTAGCAATAATCTCCCGGCTGGGCGATGTTCCGTACTCCTGAGAGATCGGAAGAGACTCGTCGCTCTCTCTCGTCGTCTCTCGCTCCACTTTAACGAAGCGTATCGCTTTCCGGGCCGACCCGGAATTGCGAATTAGCGCGAGGTAGGAGCATTTTTACGAAGCGGGTTATATCGACCGGTCAATAAAGCGCCGCTGGGAATTTCCAACGGACGTTAATGCTCCCATTCGAACGACTGCAAGTCGACGGGGAGACGACGTTGTGTTTCTTTTTTTCCACCCTCGTCCTCTATTCTCCCTTTCTTTCGGCAAAGAGAAGGAATTCTTTTTCTGTCAGAAAGAGCCTCGTTCGTGCCCATGGATCGACTCCCGTCTTTAATTAGACAGCTTCCTCGCCGCGTGTCGGTCCCCAAGAGAGCGGAAAGAATCACGAGGCGAGACCGTTCTCTATCTCGGAAGTCCTCCTCGCAATCAGCGCGCGGATTACACTTTTAATTCATTTTTTTTTTTAACTAACTCGACTGTGTCCTGTCTTACGGGATTGAGGAACGGCGTGGAACAAAGCGCCCGCGAAGAAAGTGAAACGAGGGGTGAAAGAGTCTCATAACTTCCGAACAGAGAAATTGTTCAGCATTACCCTGGAACGTTTGCGTCAAAATAAAAATGAAGCCTGCCTTCTCGAGAGAACTTATGTTAATTACTCCGTTCTTCGGAAATAAGAGTTTTTTATGTAACAGCAAAATGCAATTAGTAATGATTTCGTGATGTTTATCAAATAAGTGATTACTGTAATTAACGAGTTTGTAACGATTATTAAGTTCCTTATTATTAAAATCGAAAAATATTCCAGTACTATTCTCGCATTATGATTGCCGTATTTGACCGTATTTGCTTTGCTTGCGTAGTAGAATAAGTATCAGTTCGACAGGCCATCGCTATGCATTCGTTTCGGTACAAATCCAACGCGAGACTAAATCCGGCATCGGTTCCAGCAAATTCTGAATAGCGAACGTGGGAATGCGCGACCCGTTCATCGATATTATAGCGCAATAACGCATGTACATATTCAATATCATATTAAAACGGCATTCGCCGTATAATTAACTCTATTTCTTACTCACGCATGCCTTCGCTCGCGGCCACCCAGTCGCAAAAAGTTCAACCGGGAAAAATTCGCGGATTGCGCGCCAAGAAAATATATATACCTCCGATTACGAAACGCTCTCGTGGAAATCATACGTATCTACACACTACCCTCACCTCACCCCAACCCAACCGTTATTGCTTATCAGCTCGCGCACCCCGCCGGTACAAACGTTTTCGCCCTTCGTCCGAAATTGCATGGAATTGTGTCGCTCGCTCTCTTACTTTCTCTCTCCCTCTTTTACCAGTATCTTTCTCGTCCCTTCGTTCTCCCGTTGAATGAGTGGCTATAAACGTAAACCGTGTTCTTTTAAGTGGGGCGCGTTTAAAAAGATCGCCTAGGCACGTATGATCGCTTGGGTTTCGAGGGAATCGTTCTTCCTCCCTCGTCTCTCCGAATTTCCTCGTCTCACGTTCGGTCCAAGCTTTCGAAGGGAAAGAAACGAAACGCGCGAGCAGGGCGGCGTGGAGGGTGAACGGTAGAGGGGAAGATGGTTTAGATGAAAGCGTAGAGTAGACCCCGCGTGCGCGCGCGGATAGTAATATTCTTGAACCCCCAAGAGAAGGCTTACTGCAATAACCCTCGCGGCTCAGACTCAAAACCCGCCGTTCACTCTATGTATCTCTCTTACCTCTTCCCGCCCCCGCTCTTCATTTCCAACCCTCCTACGGGATCCTCCATCACCGGCTGCCGCTCCACCTCTTACACGCTCCTGACTCGCTATAAATCTCACGCACCTCTAAATCGGACAAACGCGGCGCGCATGGGCAGCCTTTGCGTGAAGAAGTGTCTTGAATTGCTCGGTGGCTTTTCCGATGGCAGCAAGAAAAACAAGGTTCGAAGGTGGAAAACCGCATGGATGAATCGCTGTTTCGTATCGTCGAGAGAAGAGTTGCCGCTCTCGCGAAGATTTGCACAAATGGAATCCGGAAAGCAATTTCGGAGTATCGCCGGAGTATTCTTATTCTACAGGTCTCACGACGATTCGTGGAACAGCGATTGTTCGCAGGAATTTATTCAAATGCGTTTTCATCGATGCATGGTTGTTATAATAATTATTTAACAATTCTATCCATAATAATCTTTCTTAATTTTTCGAGACGAAATCTTTCTTCTGAAACGACTGCACTTAACCATAAACAGGCGTTCGATGAAAATTTCTGGGCTGCAGAATATTTCAAGCGCGGACATAACCCCGGGCTGGTCGCCTGGATGCCTCTCTCGCGCAATGCCCTCCTCCTCGGAATTAGTAGGAGCTGATCGAGGGGTAGAAAAAAAATTGGTAGCAATAAAAATAAATTACATGCATCGTAACGCCCGGTAGTACCGCCGGGAGAGCTCGCAGGCATCCATCCTACTTGCATACTTCGGGTCCTGATTAAAATTGGGGTGCGGTAGGAAAGGAGCGATCGGTTTTGCCTCGGGCCTCGCGTCGCTCCGGGAAACTGTCTTTCCGCTTCTTTTTCGTCTCCTCGCACGTTCTTTCCTGTCATTTTGCATTTTTTTTCGCCGTCGCGCAACTGCACCGCTGCCTCGTCGTCACAGTGCATACAGGTGCGTCCGCAGGTATCAATTATCAAAATTCAACCTGCGAAGAATCCTGACGTCACATAAAATGCCCGATAATAACGATCGAGCAAACACGCGAATGACGACAAGCGCCGATTAACAAAAACTGTTGAATTCGGCAACCCAAAAATTCACAGATTACTCATGTTGCGCCGTTAATCAACCGCCGTGATTGGGCCAATTTATTAGCGTGATAACGTATCGACCTCACCATTACCATATTTAATATTTACAAGCCAAGATTGCGAGAGATCTTTCTCGTCAAAAAATAATTAGCACTTTAAATGCTTATTTGTTCTAATGCAAACGGTTTTTGCACAGATTGCTACGAAGGTACGATTTTAGAAGAAAACATTTCAATTATTGTTACAGTCTGGTAGCCGTAATGCATAAAGATACTTGTAATACAATTCTAGACTGCATCAACAAGAGACGGAGAATGGGCGACAGATTCTGAGCGGGGGAGAAACGAGAGGGACGTTGATCGCGGTCGTGTAAGCGTAGGCGTAAGAAACTCGCCTCTCTCGAAGTAAGCGTAAGAGGAGCGCCGCGCGGTATCGGCGACGCACTGCACGGCACAGGCGGTGTTTTCGCATTTATTTAAAGCGCAAGGACACCTAGTCGCCGAGTCCCGACTTCGCAGTGTGCCGATCGCAAAGTGCCAAGATGTGTCCTCGTCTACGTAATCGTACCGCGTGCGGATACACAAGGCGAGACGGAGAAAAAGTCGCGAGTAGAAGCGCGCGGAAAGAAGCGAAAAGGAACGAGGAACGCTCGCACGTAGAAGCTTAACCGCATGCGATCCACCACCGCCGTCATCCCCGCCGTCACCGCCGCCGCCGCCTCTACCGTGCGAGCTCATTACGCGCCATTACCCGCAATAAATCGTCGTCTGTAATTATCACTTTTTGCAACTATTAATGATTAAGAATCGAACGATATAATCGCGTTAATTGTTATTATCGCATCGAAGGCGAATTCCGCTGTTGCTGCGTCGTTTCGACATTCCACTAAGTTATCGGCTCTCCGACAAGGCATCCGTTATCGATTAGTTGATGAACCCTTGTTATTTTTCGCGCTTACATTTTTCGTGTGTTGTTACCGAAGTAGGAAAGACAGGAAGATGATCATTGTCCGTAAGAAAGTGACACATGCATACTTGGTCTTACGTAATAAGATTTGACTACGAGAACTTTATTGGAAAGCAGGTTTTGTGAGAATCCGAGAACGCCTTTTATCTAAATCTAAATATTACAACTTTAAACAAACTCATGCAGATATGCAAATATCGAAACGGCTATCGTGTAATATGATTATGACTTTATGTTCTAACTTGGGTACATGATTGCGCGATCAAAAGTTATTTCCATCAATGTACGCATTAGATCGTAGAAAAATTAAAAGCAACTAATTATCGTGTGTATTTTATTATCGTCATTTCGCGAAGAGAGCACTTTATTTATCATTTTATTTAATCCGTTTATCGATTTATCGTGATTTTGGTTTTTAACTCTATTGCCGAAATTCTATTTCAAAAGATCTGCATACACAGAGCAAGTGAAAGAATCGGGTACGAGATGACATATTGACGATACGAAAAATATCATGCCCAGGATTATTCCTGGGGCAAGAGAACTCAATGTCAGCTGGATGGGGACAGCTGCGAGCGGCCAAAGGCGAAGGTTCGCAATAGTCAATAACTTCCTGAAGAACGACACCGATAGTGTCAAGGTGGTAACCCACGGATTACGAAGCGTCGCCGGATGATCGCGTGCGCTGTGCACGTTTGGACGAACGCGTGGGCGTTAGTTCGAGCATGGATGAGTCCGCGTGCCCCGATGAAACCCGTTTGCATTAACCTGGGACTCGTATTCTTCGATACCGCGATCTGACGTCAGCCAGACTTATTCTTCGCTCCGGTATAAAAAAAACTGTTTTTCCATAAGGTTGAGTATAGACAAGTCGATAGTCGGTCTTTTATTTTGCTTGCAATTGGTTTCTTCCTAGTCTTCAGTCACAGTTCAATGGAGATAAATACTTAAAAATTAATATAAAAAAATTGCAATTTATTGTTTCTTAAAAAAATTAGCAACAACTTTGGATCTATATTTTTTTTCATTAGATTCTTATAAAAAATGGATAATATGCTCCGTAAATTATAAAGCGATTCAACGATTCAACTAATGAGATCGTTCTGTCACGGATTATCGTGATTAACAACGCGAGAGATTAGCGTTTACCAGCTTTACGCAAACCGGTTTTATTACTTATCGCATTCGTGATTCTGGAATATTGGATTCCTCGGCAATCACGTTTCAACTGAATCCTTGCACTTTTGCTCTCACACGAAGAAATACGTGGAAACGAGACGCGCGATATTATTCCTAGAATGCGTTTTTCGTTAAATAAAAATCATCATTGAGCGTGAACACACGATTGTAAACCTATCGATTGTTCTATAAAACGTCTCCCACGCAGCGATTATCGCGAATTAGTTTTGTTAATGCCCATTACGTTTGCATGATGACTTTCAGCGAGTTTGCAGGATACTCGAATATCATAGCCAGCCGAAAAATGTCAGAATAACGACGTTGCCCGCGGACAGAATAGGAAGCGGTGGAAGAGGAAGAAGAAGAAGAAGTGTAGAAGTGGAGAAGAAGAAGTATCGAAGAAAAGGAAGAAGGCAAGTTATTCACCGAGGCAGTTATCTGGCGGAGCCAGACCCATCGAAAAGGCACGGTAAATGGTTTTATTAATGGTGCGTCTGTGGCATAAACACTTTACGTAAGGATATTATCGATCGATAAATCGGGGTCTACAACGCGCACCGTCCACTTCTATCCCGTTCTATCTTCCAAACCGGACCTATCGTCGATCATTGCGCGTCATGTGTGCGAGGTAACGCAACGCGATGTCCGTCTCTATTTAACCATCTCGATACGAACCGTCAACTCACACCTCGTTTTTCCTCTGGCCAACTGCATTCCTGATAGCGCCGCGTCGTTCTTCGCAAACGTCCGTCTACCAAGAAAAACGGTAGTCTCACGATCAAAGAGAACAAAAGAGACTAGATAGTTACCAAATAGTTTAGTTCAAGAATAAACGAAGGAAGGGACATGGAATAGAGATGAAATTTGAAACACGAAAATTCGATCTTCATTTAAAAAACAAAGAGATAATAAGCTTAAAAGCTACTTTTCGAGAGATATCGGTGTTCGTGATTGAAACAAGTTATCGTCCTTGCTTCTTGGGATACCGTATATTTTCTTTACTCGCGTAGAACGTCCTCGAGGACACCCTTGGAGCGATAAGCCGCGTCTTTAATTTCTAAATCCACGGGTCGATCGCTCGATGATCTGGATTGTCCCGGGGGATGTGTAATTTCGCACGGTCCCTCGCTCTCTCATTAAAGATCCGCGTGGAATTCGCATCCGATGCGGCGGCGGAGTAAGATACTCGTGCTCGTAAATACCATACAGTATCTTTTAAATAGGGATGTCGGACGCGCACAGGCACAAAATCGGACTTATCGCGGCTATAGTGTAATTAATTGAATCGCGCGTAATGATACACCGATAACCTGGAATACCGGAATAATAGCGGAACAAAAGAGCAACACTCAGATGAGAAAGAATCTCTCTCTCAATCAACACATCGTATTCTGCAGATATTTATAAGATACTCGCATTACCTTAAACGTAACACATTACGCTATATGCGCGTAAATAGGTACATGTGCGTGCATGCATGCGTGATGCATGCTTGCGTGCATGGCCGCACGAGCCAGTCATTATCGCGTTGAACTGTCGTAAAAGTATGGTCAAATGCGAGCAGCGCGACGATGGACGCTCCGAAATCGCCTTCGATGTCGTGTCGGGAATCGATGTCGTAGGCGAAATCGATTCCTCTTCGCAAAGAAAAAGGAAGAATAAAATCATCCTTTCTCCCTTCTTTTCATCGGCCACGAAGACACATGCTTGTCCAGCGTGATGGTGCGTGCTTGCGATGCGTTCTCGTTATAATTGCACGTCGCGCGGCCTGAAATGTGATCTGGATCGCGTGACCGTTACGATGCGACGCTGACGACGATGATGGTGTTACGCCGGTAGCCAGGCATCATTAGCAAGCACGATTAATAGGACGACAGGTCCTCGACCATCCAGGTGATGCAAGGAATTCACTGATTAATAACTCATGTTGGCAGCAGCAAGAACTTCTCGCTTTGACAACATTTGTTGTCGTTCGAGAATTTCTGCATTTTTTATTTACTCGCCTGTGTGATCTCGTGGCGACATGTGTGAGAGTTGATAAAGTTAAATGAACTTAATGTTTAATACACATCGAAACAATGAATGGCCTTTTTATCCATCTTAAAAATTAACATAAAAGAAACAGAGTAAAAATTGAGAGTATCGATGAAAAAAAATCAATGTTGGAGCAAATTATTATACTAAATTATTATACTAAAAAGACTTCTTTTGCGCATCTTAATATAAGTTAACCTCGACCACAGATGATTCTTCTTAAAGAAAAAATCGCGACAGAAATAAGAATAAAATAAGAAGAGGATAATCGAGAGAATAATAGGACGAGGATGATGACAAGAAATTGAAAGCTGCACTTTGTCGATAAATCGAAAACGCGCGAAATACGAAAGAACAGCAAAGGAGCTTTTGCCGGTCACGTGGTGAAAGTTTGGTAACCGGGGATGTTCGTGCCGACAGTTGGCGGTGCGAAAGCCAGCGGCGGCAGCCGTCCGGAAGCGCTTCACTTTCCACGCGGGGGGAATCCTCACGCTTTCGTCTCACGTGGCATCCTCGTGGCGCTTTTCAACGGCAACGTGAAAACGGCGCGTGCTCGGGATGCGCATCTTCGCGGCCTGATTAGCAACCCAGACCGAGCGAAGGCCAATGGCACCCTGCTTGCCTGTCTGGTCTTCCGCGAGGAGTATAAGGGGTAGCGTGCCGTGCGAAAGAGACAGAGAAAAGGAAAGAGCGAGAGAACAGCCAGAGAGGGGTTGGTTTGATGGTGGAAGCGCCGCCGACACGGCTTCCACCGTGGTACTCTGGTTGCCGGTGGTGGTGGTACGCGGTGCGCGACATAAATATGTATGTATCATCCGCTGCGACCTGCCCCACTACCCCACTAGGTCAGACTCATGCTTCATCACAATGAGCACCTTGCCTTGCTGTTCGTCCTGTTCCTTTCCGCCTCTCGTCCCATTCAAGTGGATGGCTCGAAACCCCTTTCGATCATCATCTAAGCCGATTCTCAGAAGGATCATCATATCATCGATGAACAATCACTGGAACAGTCTAATCTCAGTGCTAATAACAGGACCATAATCAGAATTATTTACTATAGTTATGTAGTTGTGATCTGTGTTTAACGTTTCATCGGGTTAATGAACGGGAAGTAACATCCTTAAAAGTGACCAATCACTTTTTTCCCTCGTACTAAAGCCTTAGAGAGTTGCAATAAGATATACATAGACATCGAGTACAGATCGACAGACGAATCGACAGACGAATTGACGAGGATCCAAAATAAACTCAAAAGTATTCATTCTAGCATCACGACTGGTTCAGCTGACTTCGATCACTGACGTTGCACGCAGCCAGCCGGTGACGTGGACGTACTCTGACGTCACCATCGACATCCCCATCTCTCTCGCGTACATGCACGGGGTTGCGCAAGGTCTGGGTAAGGAGAGGGGCGCTGCGGGAGGAGGGCGCGTAGGATGGGGTACCGAGGGGGCCAACAGTTCGAGGGAGGAGAGGGAGGAAGAGAGAGTAGCTCTTACATATTTATGCCGCGTTCTACACGCAACACCCATCCCGAGGGTGGTAGGAACCAACCCCCTCTGCGCTTACTACGTTGGCTGGTTCGAGATAGCTAGGTATGTCGACCTTGTGCGCGCTTTCGGGGGTGGTTGTCTGCAGCCCCGGAGATGCTAATCAGTTTGGTTGATAGTGTGCGTTGCTTGAACGCGTGCGAGACGAAGCTACGCGATGATCGCGCAGCTTTTCTCGCACTTTATCGGCACTCAGTCGAGCGAGAAAGGTAGCTCGAAGACAACGAGCCAGGAAAAGAATAAGTGTATAATAAGTGTGCGGTTATGCCAGGAATGTTTTGCAGGAGTCATTGGCGCGCAATACGTCGCCGACTTTGACGCTAATGAGACTGCTTGACGAATAATTCTGATTCATTACACTAGCATAATCGCGCGCACTCATCCGCACGAAAGTCATGCCAGCTGATTGAACAGTATGAAGAAACAAAACGTCATCTCGAGGAATATCAGTGGATCATTTATCTCGTCCTCTCTCTCGTAAGTAGTAAAGATTTAAAAAAAGATATTTTATATTGACCAAGCTTATATTTTTATATAATTTATTATTTAATAGCTCATCAGTCATTTTAAAATAAAAATTATTGTTATCTCCATAGTCCACAATGACAATAACTATTATCTTCAAATATAATTCATTTGACAACTTCAGTTTTACTACACCTTGCGATTTATAATGTATAAAATTTATAACAGTTTTGACCATTTGTCATCAAGACCGTTTGTCATTAAATCGCTAAACCAGTTACCTTTGTCAATAGAAGATGCTGGTATCCATTAACGTACAACTGATCGATCGATCGATGACAATCGATCTTCGCGATGTGGCCAATTACGATCTTGTAGAAACAATCTTTTCGTAGATAATTCTCGATTTTACAAATTCTTCAAAGATCATCTAGTCGTCTGAATTATTGTCTAATTTAGCTAATATGTTATCTCAACGTAAAAAATACCGTCCATAGCACGATACAGCACTATAGACAATGCCAGTCACTACTCGCGATCACGTGGTGCACATCACGAACATGAATCCGTGTTTTATATGAACTAACGGTCATGATAGCTACGAGCCATCGCCGACAACGCTGGTCGGTCTTAGGTGACGGACAAGCAGCTCCGTTATTTGCGTACTTGACAACTCGCTCGCGCGCACTTCCATCGACAGACACGAAGATAAGCAACGAGGTGTTGAATCGCCATGGCACGGCATCGCGTATAAGAAACAACTATTGCTTCCTGCGATACTTCGCGCTGGTACGAGATGTATAACGATGTATTATCGATATTAATTTACGAATATTTTCCTATTTATTGCATTTGTTGCAAATTTTCTTTTCCCGATGTTCCGTAAGACTAGTAATGTAAATGGTTTCGTGCGCGAATTACATGTGTAAGTTACATGCAATTTACTGCTATGGATATCGACGAAGAATCAAACTCACGTAGTGACGAAAGCGAAGGAGACGGAGGAAACCCCGGGTTTTGAGTCGGAGGGAAGTCGAGACAGACACGCGTGTCATCACGGCTTATCCAGGATGCGCGTGTCTTCCCTTAACAGTCTGTTCGCCTTGATAGAAATCGTTCAGGAAAAAAACACGTAGCGTCGGTTACATAAAAGTGCGGGCGACTACTTCCGCCGGGATGTGCTTGAGATTGTAAGGATTCAGCCGGAGATATGAATCACGGATAAAAGATCGTTTCCTCAGTTAGGATTAGAATAATGTCTAAAGTTGAAGAAATTTTTAAAAGGCGCACACTTTTCTTTTAAAAAAATCTGAGAACATTTTTTTCTTTTATTCTTATAATACTCTGTTGGATGTTAACATAATGTCTTTACATATCAAATTTTGTGTTTCGATAAAATTATAGTCTTTTTCAATTTTAAGATTGTATCTCATTATATATAATGTGTATAAGTAACTTAGACTGATATTAATTCTCATGTGAATAGTAGGGATATGGCCTTCCAATTAATTACAGTATTTTCTAACAACCGATCAAACACTGGATTATAACTTACGTGCATTTATCACTTCAAGGAAATCACGGAAACAATTTCCTGGTCAAGATCTTTCTCTTTTAATCACCGTATCGTAATAAACCACCGCGTCATCAATCTTTATCATTCTATACATTTTTCATAGTATAATCTTTAGCGGTAAACCTATCATTGACAGAGTAATATTATTACACGTTTCTTTCTCGCATCATTTGTTTGAAATGCATCAAAAATAATAAATTAACAAGAAGATAATAAAATAATTCGTCAAATCGAGATTAATTAGATCGATGGTAGCGAGTCGCCGATATGATCTAAAGCTACTCTCATTGCATGGAGGCGTAATGTTGTAATTGCATTATCACAGAGGAGAATGGCGTCGTGTGCCTTCGAGGAAAATTGCCGCATATTATACGAGTAGCATCCAGATCGCCTGCCTCTACGTAGCTGCTGATGATCCTCGCCCTCCTGATGTCATTATGCGAACTCGTTAGACACGATCGCGCGTTCCGGTGCTTAAAAATACGAGCAGCAGAATTAAATCGTTTCTTCGTTGAAAACATCGTTGTAACATTATCGAGTCTTGTTGGCTATATTTAGAACTGTGATTAATTCAATTATAATTAACTATAATTAATACAATAATGTTATTACATTTAAATTTGTAAACTGCTTGTAACGTAATATTATAGTTTCCTTTATCTTCTTTCCTTTGTAATTTATCATATATCGTCTTTATGTTTAAGAAAAAAGGAAAAGAGAGAAAGAGAAAGCTATCATCCCGTTGAAAATGTAACTATGGAGCAGTTTATCTCTTTCTTCGAATCCGTATGCATTTCAAAAACGCTGATATACACAAAAATAGTTTCTTTTCGCTATGTTCGCGAATACTGCGTACTGTCGAGTGTAATCGAGCATTGAATATCACATGAATAAAAATCGAAAAAGAAACGATTGTAGCGCGAGACAATGGTATAAATTATGTGAATTTTATTTCCCAGAATTATCAAAAATTCAAGAACTTTCCAAAAAGAAATATTTTGTAAAATCTGTAATAAATTGTATCGAAAAATATAAATTATATAATTTAATAAAAGTGTAACTAACAATAAATGTATACTTGACCGAGCAAAAAAAGCGTCTCTATCTAACAATAAGATTCATCACGCGGGCTTCAGGAGCGTACCCAGGCACAGGAAGCGAAGAAAGAGAGACGAGGCGAGGGAGCCGAGCGTGCAGAACCGAGTACCGGGCAAAGCGCTCGGCTGCAATTTTTCTCGCTACATACGTGACGAGAGTAGAAACGAGAAGAGAAAGGATCCAGGGAGAAAAGGGCGGCGGAAAGCGAGAGAAAAAAAGCCAGTCGCGAATTTCCTTCCATCGCGAACGACGATCGTGCCTGATGGCGGGACGCCGGATTACTCGCAAGGGATTTTCCAACTTTCGAAATCCTTACGTCGTTTCCTCTTCCTAAAATGCCGTATTCGAAAGTACGATAGCATCGTTTACGCGATCCGCTACGGGAGGTGGTTGCCAACAGTATCCGTTTCTTTAACAATGTAATTTTATTTACAAACTTTTTGTTCTTGATAACTTTATGACGATTTTTTTAGATTAATACATTAATTTTTTTATACATTGATACATATTCAATATGCAATATTGCAATCGAAGAATTTATTTGTGAAGATGCTAGATCAAACCGATCAAGAGACATCGATTTAATTTTTTAAATCTCAAACAGACGGCTGCAATCTCTACAAACGGGATAAAAGTATATCTCGCTTGGAGAGAAGCGTCGAGAGTAAATCAGACACTATCGGAATCCACATTAGATCACTAAGCCTGATTCGCATTGACACGTATCGTGCCTCTGGGGCGGAAAATATGATTGCTTCGTCTCCGTTGTCTAGATGGGTAAGCATCGGGAAGAGCGAGGGCGGATTAATGCCACCCTCGGGGATCCACGTGGCTTTTCCACCTTCTGTATCCGCCCCGCTTTAGCTCCGTGTTTGCTCGAGCGGTTTTATGCCTTATACTTTTAAGACCTCACTCACCTTTTACGAAGATTAGTCGACATTTGCCCGAAATAGCTTTGCCCGAATTATTGCTTATACGCCTGACACTAATTGCAGTTAATATAAGACGTTACATTTACTTATAATAAAAATGCGAAGCCGCGGGCACACGCGACAAACTTTTTTTATTCTCTAAAAAGATTTTTTTTATTATAATAGAACTTCTTGCTTTGTTTCTTGCCAATCAAGAGCTATCATAATATTTAATATTTTACTTAAATTAAATCATATTGTCATCATTAAATTGGAAATGAAAATCATTGATGATCTGCTTTGTATTAATTAAAAATAACTTTTAAATTATGATGTACCTAGCATCGATCAACTACTTCGAGATAAATAAATCAATGCGATATCCTCTGCTATCGTCAGATAGATACGAACAACCCATCGATATTCTTCAAGATAGGTACTTGGGGACGCTTCCGGCTAATCTGCTGGCAAAACAAAGTCGGTCCCCGACAGGAGCGCGATTTATATAAAGTTCCGCATCGGCGTCGCTTCGGTGGAACAACAACCGGGGAGTTATCGGTATCGATAAAAAGTCTCGCAATAAGCCATCGATATGGCCGTGCTATTTTATTGTGTCACGTGCGAAGGCACAGACAAACTCTCCCTCCCGCTACCCCCTTTCTCTCTTCCCGCGCATCCCATATATATCAGTCGCGTCAGAGGGGAGACGTCGATATCCCTCGATCAATCATTAATGAGACCTGAAACCCCAAACACACATAAGGCGAAGTTCGCCATTCTAATGCGTCTCTTTTTTTTCTCCTGCATCATACATAGTTGCACCTCCACTCCTCCTACCTCGGCATATCTTCCAACGCCACAGGATGAAAGAGAAATTGTATCGGCAACCGTCGATTCGCGAATTGATGGAATTTTATATTTTCCTTTATATTTTCCTGATTTCCTGTTCCCGTTTCCGTGCTCGGTCACGTTTCCGATTCGACTCGCTTCGTCCGCGAATAGCGATCCTTGGCCGAACGATTTATAACGCTGAGTATCGACACGGTTTTGAACTTATCGGGGGACGCGGGTGCGTCGCCGATCTCTTCTCTCTTTTTCAGCCTCCGAGTAACCTTTTCGAGCGGAACGTCGAGCCGAATCGTCCCCTCACACGGACATATCCTCTTGAGAAAGAAATTATGATCACAACACAAACAGTTAATTATTATTGTTATCATTATATAAGGTATTCTAATTTATGTAGCGCATATTATTCTTCATGTGATAACGGTGAATTACTTTTAAATGATTCGCTATTATTTCGAAGTAATTTGGTTTCACAGTGATTAAATTGAACGTTTTAATTATCACACTCGTCGCAATTGTAATAACAACGCGTTCACCCGATTCTAACCAAAATGACAAGGGTGACGAGAGTATTTTTCCACCATCGTTAACCCGTGCGATCAGAAACGACTTTGAAAGTGTCAACGCCGCTCTGGTTTTCCCATTTTTGTGCGGCTCGTACACATCCTGTCGGGCATCCCTCCAGCTTCCATCGAAATCCCTGGAGAGACTTACACGAGCAGGGGTTGGTATACGGCGCGGAAACGAGCAGATATCGAGTTGCGGTTTAAAACTCGCATTCCCTCCCACGCATGATCCCCTTCTCTTTCTCTCTTTTTTTGTCTTTCTCTGTCTCTCGATCTGTCAGTGACGACTTCGTCAGAAACTCCGAGATTCAGCACGCTGATCAACAGAAAACCGCAACCCTTGGCTTCACTTGCACTCCAAGAAGCCACCCTTGAAGCGCCGTCTTTACAGTCAATAGCTACCCTCTCATGGAACGAAAGAGAAGACGCTTGGTTTCTGACATTGAAATTATCTCTTTTTTTCGAGACATTACTTTCTAAATATTATCGTTTTCGAGTGTCATAAAAAAAGATTAAAATTCCTCGTTCTATCACTTTCTGTTTTATACAAATCAATGATAAATGATACTTCCATGATGATTCTCTCGAATTTCGAAGAAGTTACGGTGGGCGTATATGTGAGAAAGATAATATATAAGGAATGGAATTGTATACGTGATAGGCGCAACTGTAAAGTCCCTGTAAGGAAGACAAACGCATGTTTGATGCCGCGTGCGATGTCGAACATTGCATCATTGATGCGATCTATTCCCCAAACGGCGGTACATCCGGCGCTAAGGTCGTGGTTTATCTGGCCATAACTGTGAAATATCTGCGCCGACGATGCGCCGCGTCGTGTCTGATTGGCGCGAATCGTTGCGCACGCGGTAAATCTTTCTTCCCTCCTTCGATTTTTCCCCCTCCGAGAACACCCCATTCAGAATCCAACATCGCCGATCGTTTTTCTGAAAGGGACTATTCACAAAGGGACTATTGTTGTACACTTCACGAGCACTTGCTGCGAAATCGCAGGATGCAAAACGAAAGCACACGCAAAATTCCGCTATTCTTTCGTAACTTGTGAAGATTACAATGAGCTACGATTAGATAAGCCGCGACTGTCAAATTTGCAGTCTACCTCATGTTATAATCACTACGGTTATTAATGTGATTTATGTCTTTTTTATAGTTTGTATATTGATATATATATATATATATATATATATATATATATATATATATATATATATATATATATATCAATTATATATATATATAATATTATTATCCATTTCTATTCAGTTAGATTTTATTAAAATGATGTCGCACATTTATTTGGTGATTTCTTTTTTTCCTTTGCCTCCCGAGCCTCCTTTACTTCTCGACCCAATTACGCGATTTCTTGAGGGTCGACATTCACGAAAGCGCGCGTTCGCATTAAATCCGATCAATCGAGATCGATACCGGTCCCTGTACGATCGGTGTTCAGGGCCGGTCCCGCGGACCCATCCAGTCCACCGAGAGGAAAGGAAAGAGTGAGCGAGATATCGCGGCGTCCCTATAAGGCCCAGACGGTTATAAGGCCCTTGGGCAGTAACAATGCGGCCTGGGCACGGCTTCGCGGTGTCTCGTAAATATAAATGATGCCGCGACGCAGTTATAGTCGTGCTACCGTGTGTGCAGGCTTCGTCTCTCGTGGCGGGCGAATGCGAGAGTATAAAACGCACGATGCGTAGACGAGCCTTTTCTTTCTCGGCTTCGGCCATTTCGCACCGTACACACGCGTTCCACATCTCGCTTATTTTCCGCTACGTCGCCGCCGACTCGCGGTTGGATCCAGACACGATAGGTTTTTGTTTTCGAGCGGACAATAACAGAGCCGCGCTGCCTACGACTCGCAAGATAGTCACCGCGATTTCAACGAACATCTGGAGACGCGACAACGATCAATTAAATTTTTGATGACTTCCTATATTCTTTCCAAAGTTTTTCTACGATGTATTCAGATTGCTTCATCGTAGCTCTTTAGTTTGTAATATTTTAAGAAATATTAAAAGTAAAATAGATATACTATAGAGAAAAAATCTTTAATCCTCTTTATAGGAAAAAGCTATTTTTATCCTGTAATATTCTTGAAAGTAAGGAAAGTCTCGAATCAGTCCATAATGGAAATGTCATGAGGTTAGATCGAAAGGCAGGTTGTTATCTCTGAGACGCTTAGCACGCGAAGCGACAGAAGGATTCGCTGATGCTCTGCTTCTTCTGCACTTCGTGGAAGTTCCGGTGGTACGAAGGATGTGGATGAGAAGAAAATGGACCGTAGAAAGGAGGAGAAGAGCGAGGAAGGAGGAAATCAAGAAGGTGGGAAGTGGAGGAGGAGGAAGAGGTTGAAAGTGGCGGTAGGATACTGGCAGCGAGACGGAGAGGAAGAAAGAGAGAGTGTGAAAGGTGCTGGAGGGCGGAGAAGAAGAATCGACGACGACGAGGGCGAAGGGAAAAGGAGGCGGGGACGGTCCATTAGGTGGTATCGGGACCATCGCACGGTAGCACCAACGCTCTCTGCATCTCAATGCCTTCGCCCTTAGCCGCGCGAGATGAGAGGGCCGAATGAAGCCGATTTCGGGCCTCATACGCGTTTTCGCAGCCACTTCGAGCAGCCGCATCGCTTCGCTACGGAGATATCGATGGCCAGCGGAGGACATGGAGGCGAAGGGCCGGCCCTGCGACGCACCAAGACCGGTAGCCCGCGGCGGTGTTTTCGCCTAATCGGCCGTACCATGATGCGCTCACTGTGATGCCGTCGCAATAAGCGCGTTAAACACGGTCCGCTACAGTTCAAAAAGCGTTTGTTAGTGGAACGGCGAATAAATGGCAAATAAATCTGAAGAGAGATGACAACCCGACGGAAGATGAAGCGATTAAAATCAAAAGTTTATCCGCAAAAAGTTTCTACACATTACCTATTGCTAAGTGGAAACGCTTTCTATTTGATAGACTAACGCAATTAATTTTTTTCAGTTCTCCATTTAATCTCGAGCTATTTTTTAATAATGGGAAACAATCTTCTCACTAATTGTAAGTTGTAAAAATATCAGAGTTATTTTTTAATTAGTTTATAAATAATTAACTTAGTTTATTTGTCGAGAGAGTATGCTGAATGTCTGTTCCGTAACGCAATTATTTTCTTCTAAATTCTTATAGTAACGTGATCACCTAATGAGACTCGTCGAAATCATTATATCTATGTATTCGGCACACTCCTCGTCGCTTTTTCCTCCCCTCAAATGACAGACGGCTCGACGAGACAGCCTTCGACCCGAGAGTGAATCTACGATGTGGTATGCCCGATTGGAATCTCTGGAACACAAACTTGTTCAGAATCTCTCTCTTTCCCTCCTACTCCCCTTCTCTCTCTTCCTAAACAAATCCGAACAGGTCTTGAGCGAGAGACAAGCTTTAACGAAAACGGAGAGAAAGAGAGAAGCATGACTGTGCGTGCGTGCGTGCGTGCGTGCGTGCGTGCGTGCGTGCGTG
>JANQDE010000003.1:4124224-4139245 GCA_037157785.1 Cephalotes varians
GTGTGTGTGTGTGTGTGTGTGTGTGTGTCACATATATTAACGTATATCCACTTGTCAGAAGTACATTGTGATATTATTGAGCGATATTTCAAGAAAAAGTATGCTTTCTAAAGCACACTTCACATCAGCTATCGATAGCGGCAATTGACACATGGGGAGGGGGCGGTGAGAGGGGATGCAACTAATTTAATACCATAGAGTTAACCGGCAATCTCGATTCTGTCGCATAATAAATTTCTGCATTTCCATAAATGGAAGGTGTGGCGATGCGAAACTTCGAACATTCGCACGAAGTTTATGGCAGTATTTCTTTCACAGATTCGATCATCTTTTACTTCATTATATTCAAGACCGACAGCTTTCGATGTTTACCTTTGACTTATTTGCCAAATTTGCAATTTTTTTTTAAGGAATCTCGTGAATCCTAGAACTACATCCGGCAATGCTAATCAAAGGTTATCCTTGTGACATGAGTTTTGAGCAGAACACGTGGATAGCACGAGTTAATACCAGTTGAATTCGCGTGAATTTCTTTCATATGCATCGACGTTAATCGACGTCGTAACATAACACGTAACGGTGCGCCGAAATCGCATGCAAAATTCTTGAAAAACCAGTCACACGAACATAAATCTGTATCTAGAAGCAATTAAAGTCTGAGAGAATCGTCTGTGACGCTCGACAGCAACATGTGCAGCTACTTTACACTTTCAGGCTCACGCATATATTGAGCGAGAGATAGGAGCATGAGATGTCGAGCATGTCATCGACCCACAAAATTAGACGTTTAATCTGAGATTGTATATATAATTTTAGTGGCACAAATATAATATATACTCAGTTGCTATATATTCAGAATTTTTATATTTTTAATTATTTTCGACTAAATCCAAAATTTTCATATCTTTTCGTAGAGAAATAAAAATCGTTCTGACGTGAAAGTTCTCGCGTTATATACGCGTTTGGTGCAAAATCCGCAGAACGAGCGTAAAGTGCGAACAGGCGGTTCAGTCTCGCTTATAACCAATCGACCGAGTTAGGTATTCTTTGGTGTCTCAACAGCGCATCGGCGAAATCTTTTCAAGGATTCCTGGCAAACACGAAACAGCTACCAGTGTTCATTCCCTCTCTGTTTCTTTCTTTCTTTCACGTATCTCTCTTTTTTATATTCCAGTGGCTCCGACCGAAGGACACTGGCCGCAGGCGCGCAGGAGGCGGTGAGGTAAGCCGAACCGACCGCGACTCCGCGACGACGTCGACGACGACGACGACGACGACGACGATGACTCCGACGACTGCAACTAGATTTTCCCGTCAATAAATCAAGCCGGTCCGCGGGCCGACCTCGGCATTTCTGCCACCGTTGCCGCCGCTCACGACTGTCGACGACTTCGTCTTCTTCGTCGTCGTCGTTACCGCGTGCTGCTTCCTTATTCATACCGTCTCGTCGACAGTCGCGTTCAGAAAAAACGTCATCCTAGATGTTGTTAACGCGTTTCGCCGCTACGAGCGTTTCCAGCATGCGGTAGTTAGTGGGAAAAGCGCGATCTGCCCCCCTTCTCACACACGCACGCACGCACGCACGCATCCTCGCGCGCGCATCTTTGTTTCATCTGCCGGTTCTGCTTGTTCGGACTTGCTCTCAAGCAAAGAAGCTCGGACGCGTAAGAAACACGAGAGCGGAGAATCAAACGAAAGCGGATATTTTGATCTTTGTATTGTTAAAAGTAAAATATTTTTCACAAGACCACTCTCAAACATCATTTAAAGTTAAATGAATTTCATCTTATTCAAAACCTCATATTTTAAATATAATCATTGTAATCATTCAAGAAATTTCTTTTTTAAAAAAAGATTTTCTGACTAATTAAGTGAATTTTCCTTTTAGTACAATGCAGTGATTTGCATTTCCGTATAAGTGCGACAAATTATTGAGGCTGAATTGAAATTATTAAAAAATCTCTTTAAGGAGAGCTACGTCGACGTGAATATTTATGTTCTTTGTCACATAACCGATTCAACGATGATCTTATCAATGGACATTCGTAACTTCGCCAATGTTAATTCGTTCGACGTTCAAATGCGTGAGAAACAAAGTTTATCCTCGTGTATTCATCGACGACGACATGCGCGGCGGAAGATAGATAAATCCTGCGGCAGCGCGAATCGTCGCACATGCGGAGTCCTTCTTCGAAAGATTTCGGGAGAGGAGTAATCGATGGCTACCTCGGCGACGATCGGTCCGGCAATCAGGACGAATGTGCAGGGAGATAAAGTGAAATGGCGTCGCCGTTTAATTGGAGTTTCTGACGCGTTTCTGGCATTAAGTATGATGTTGCGTTGAGTTCAATTAAAATGGAAATCGGGGATGGCCGTTGCTTCACCACGTCTCTTTCTCGTTCTCTCTCTCTCTCTCTCTCTCTCTCTCTCTCTCTCTCTCTCTCTCTCTCTCTCTTTCCGTCTCTGTGTCTCTTCCTGTCTTTCCCCCCCTGTATTCGCCCTGTATATCATTCTCATCGTACTCTTCGTCCTTCCTCTTGCACTGAATTCAGCCCACACAACTCATACCTATGTACATATATGACACACATATGCACCTATATATATGGGGTGCACACGCGCGCACACACGTGCGATGTGCATCTCGTGTTTTCGCTTACTCTGTATACCATCCTTCGATTCTTCCTCCTCTTCTTTTTCGTTCTATTTCTTCTTCCATCCTGTTCGTTTCTCTCACGAGTTTCGAGCTACCACATACGTGTGTCTCGATCTGAAAATAGTTCGGTTGGTCCTGGGTAGGAGTCCTTAATGAACCCGAGATTAGAAGTCAGCCCCGAACTCGAGAGCGGTAGATACTGGGTGCAATTAACACTGAAATATCATCGGTGTGGGTCCGTTAGGGACGATGGTACACGATGTGTCTCAGGTGGGGTTTTGCTGCAGGGAAAGGAGAGACAAGGGACTAAAGGACTGGCCAACTTTATGGACTCTTAAATTAACCGATCGTCGCGAGTCGATTCGAGTTTCGCGGGAGATCGGAGTGATACCGAATTTCCGTCGCGGAAGTAATGCATTTGTAACAGAGGCCGTTCTGAAATCATCGGATTTCTTTTTAATATGTGAAATAGATTCGGAGAAGTGACAATTGTTTTAATAGTAATATATGTATTGATAACGATTTTTATTATAAATAAGAAAATTATTATATGTATGTCTTGTGTGTGTTTGATATAATTTAGAAGATCGTAATTTATTTTTAACAGTTATACGTAGATGTACATAAATTCTCACTGACTATGTGAGGGCAAATAGTAATTGCAATAATTTTTCAGCCCCGGAAGATGGGAGCTAAAGCGAGAGAATGAAAAGCGCTAGAATGCGCGTCGTGTGTTTTTCTCTCTTTATCGTTTACAATAATTACAAGATAATTGCTCGACGGAACAAGCGCCTCAGGCGTACGTCATCTCCGCGCGATGTGCAGCTGCAAGATTTATTTATCTTTTTATTTTTTTATTTCTTTTTTTCTCATATCAGTGGCTACTTTGTGAGCGGCTGACATACAGGAACAAAACGATGCGGTGAATCAAAACGATCCGCAGAAAATTCATCGTTCTTATCGCGATTTGTACTTAACGCCTAAACATCTTGCGATGTGCGTATAATTACCATATTCGCTAAATACAAGATCCTCGATGCATGCGATGTAAGAATGACGTACCGATTACTACGTTTTCATTACGGTAAATCAACAGTTCGCGGTAATTCTTGCGGATTACGTTCATGCACAAAATAACAAATCGATGCGGTAACAATTATTAAATCAGCAGTTAGCCTCGGCTACTTAGCCTCGGTCTGGCCTGATTTAAGATCGCTTCTGATGTTCTCAGAGATCGCCTGCCATCGTGCTCTCGGTCGACCGGTGCTCGGTAGAGACTTAATAAGACATCGTGACTCGGCGTAATGTCAGCCTCTAAGTGATCGGTTAATTGTACATTAAACCGTACATAATAGAATTATCGGTAATAGAGAATGAGAGAGAGAGAGAGAGAGAGAAAGAAAGAGAGACAGAGTGAAAGAAAGAAAGAGAGCACGGGTCCCGACTCGTGCGGAGTATAAGCTCGTGTCCCTTCTGTAAAATCTGACCACTACTTAGTCGAACTGAAATTAATGTTCTGATTTTTTTGTACGAGTTACGAGCATTATGACGACAACGCATTATAATTGACTGATACGATGTTAAGATTAGATAGAAATTTAAATTATTTAAATATAATTTGGATTCTCTTCAGAAAGATTGTTATTACTTATGTAAACTTCATTTAATTAATTTTATGAAATTTTAAATATAATTGTGTCGAATATAATTCATAGAAGTAATTTTAATCTGATTCTCTTGTGAGCGAATTTCTCTTTAATTTTATAATTCAAAAATATATGTTTATTTTATTGTTATCATTAAAACCTTAATGTAATTTTTGCGACAAATTTGGAACGTCTCATAAGATAAATAGATCAGTTTTCCGTTAATTAGTTTATTTGAGGGACATTTTCTATCGACATAATTAGTGCGCTCAGCATATTATAAGTGTAAGTACAGGGTTTCATAGCGCCGCGAGAATCGTGAGCAAGCAGTATTAATCTTGCATTCCTCAACTGATGCCTTCAACTGAGAAGGTTTGATACACGGTAACCCTAACGCAATCAGTCACGGCGCGTTACGATGATTTCATTCGCGTATGGCGCTATTAATTATCGCTGCGAGCAGCTCACGAACTACAAACATGGGCCCGGCGCGTCAAAATAATTAATACGAGTTACGTATGAAGAAACTCGGGTAGTCGTCGGATAGTCACGAAGTGTTCGACAACGACGACGACGACGATTCTAGAGAAACGGGTACGACTGGTTCACCGTATAACGCATTTCTATGCCGCATATTTACGATCTATGGTAAACATAATCGTCTGAAAACCAGATATATAATAAAAAGAAGTTCGACATATTATCATGTGATAATAAACATGGGAAACTAGATAAGAAATTCGAATAATATCTAATAATTGGAAAGTGGCAATAAAGATTACAGTCACGAAATTGTCCAGACAGTTCGCTATTTGTATTAAATTATACCGAAGCTTCCCAATTAGAGCATATTAGAATAAGTAATCTATATAAATTATTGTCCTTTCATGATTTTTTATGAAGAAAATCACACGGATAAAAATACTTTAAAAGAATATTTTCCAGATTCAAGCAGAGAATAGAGAAATTTAAGAGAGGCAAAAATAATTGTCCGGACAATTGGTTTTGTGACTGTACACAATTTATACAAATATTTAAGAACAGTAATACAGCATATGTCAGTATTTTTGTGATTAAAAAAATCGAAGCATATTCTTATCGAAAACGCATCCGGAACTAGTCCTCCACTTCGTCGTTATCAAGAAACGATTTATCACGCGAGGAATTTGCGATCGCGGTCGAGCTTTTTCAAATTAATTAGGAGTTAGCTAGTGACTGCCCTAACCACATACCAGGACTATCTTATCGCGAGCTTACTTAAGGTCGCGAGAATTCTCGCGATTACCGGACGTCAAATGTCCCCAGTGTGCGAGTTAATTGGCATTATCCCCCGACATGCCGGACCGACAAAAATGGTCGACCATGGCGGGCAGGCAGATCGCACGATCGGTACCACACGCCGCTACGTCGCGGCGTGTATTCCGGGAGCACGTGCTTCTTTCCCGTGGTTCGTTTATTAACCACAGGTTAATTCGCTGTTTACGGGTCGGCCGCGCGATCGAGCGCTCGCATTATAAAGCGAATGATCCTGCGATAGGGATTCATTAAACGTTGTTAATTAAGACATTATCACGTCATAATGATCTTTCGCGGAGGCCCCGGGGAACTTTAATGAATGAATGAAACACGCCTCATAAATAATTAATCCACCGATTAAGCCACTCTGGCCAGCGGCCGTGGCCGACTGCCGACCACGATTAGACGCAAAATACGGTGGAAAATCGCTCGCGTTTTCGAAATGAGAGCCGCACGTGTGTGTTGTCACGCTCGCGGGAGATGACGCCGCCAGCGATCGATGATCTCGACCGCGGATCTCCGACGATCGCCTTTCCTTCCCGGCTCCACGGTAAGCCGTACGGGAAACTGTAAGTAGAACGTGGATGATACCGCTCGCGGAAGCGATTATTACTTTCGCGAGTACAACGGCGCTAATTGCACGAGGAAACAAATAGGTGAGCCCGTGATTTAGGCTGCGAACGAGGGGATCTGTCTGATATGTGCCTGACCTGAAAAGGAAGAAAGCATGAGGCGCCGTCCGAGCGGAAATCGCAGCTGACCCGCGAAATTCAGGTCCCTGGAAATCGCAATTCACCATCGTTTCCCTCGCAATCTAATATATTCCGTGCAGAAAACTGGGATTCTGTTTCGAGAGACTCGCTGTTCGCGAGCCATTGCGTCCGCGTGTCGCAAACGATCTTACCACGTGCGATCCCGAGAAACGTACAGTTCGTAGAACCGAGATCGCGACTGTTTCGTGTTCGTTGACACTTGACCTTCGTCGAAACGACGCGAAATCGCGCGCTCCGTACAAGATCCGCTCAATTCGAAAGATCGCGAAAAGTCAGGAACGACAATTATGGTACATGTACGTATCTGTCGTAGCTCGCAATTGCGTCTAGATATACCGGAAAATCCGGTATGTGAACTCGGCCTGCCTGCCCTTCCCGTTTCGCGAAATGCCTCTTTTTGTCCTCCTTCTTCCTTTCTCTCTGTTTCAACGTGCGCCGCGCTGAAGACGTCGGCATACATAAATAAACCAGTTTGACGACGCGTAACATATCGCGACGTTACGTAGGAATTGCGCCGGAGATGTACCATGTTTCGCTGGCATAACGCGGGCTCCGACCGCGTAATAATGGCCCACTAAATATTATTAAGTAGCAACACCCGCAGACTCGTAAAGGAGGCGATGACACGCGCACGATCGGTTCCATACCGTTCGTCCTCTCGAGTTATTGCGCTCTAACTTATCGCCGCTTATTACCGGCGTTCTCGCCAGTAAGCACCTAATCATTAGCTTACAGGTATACAGGCGGAGAGAGACGTAGCATAATTCTACGTTTGCACCGTAACGTTAATGCTACATTCGATTACGTTAGGCAGATCTTCATTACGTTGGTAACGAATAATCCTGGAGACTGTCACGTAATCGTGAGAGACGTGCCAAAATATCAAGGAAATCGTTAATTCGTCCCGAAGCATCTTAGATCCAAGAATTTCACCCACGTTTCTTTGACATCAGCTTTCAACGACGTAAGTCGTAACGTAAGACACATGTCTCATCATAGATTCCTCCGTCCTTTAAAACAAACAGCTCAGTCGAATCACGCATAATTGGATTGCGCAAGACGCAATTTATGTATCAGTTTATACGGCAATCACGGTGGCGAGAGACACAAGACCGATCAAAATTTATGAATACGTACTTTTTTATCAGACAATTGTTTTTGTAGCCTTCTCGGCTGCATATGTAGAGACTTCTACGTCAGAGAGCGTGGACATTAACTTAAAAATCTATGTTGCCGATTTTTTCCGTTCGATTCTTTTTCTCCGCCTCTTCTTTTTCTTCTCAAGGTGCAACGCGACATACACGTGCGCTTGTCTTACGACACGATTATCATACGATCTGCATATCTCGCCGATGACTTTCCGCGACTCATAAATAAACTCATGTGGTCGGTAAAAAAATAGAATTGCTGCAAGATTGTCGCGATGAATGATTTCTCATAATATTTCTTTATAAATTTAAATAAAATTATAATTGATAGATTTAAAATACATTGATAGATTTAAAAAATTCGTGCCAAAATCGCTTGAATCTAGCGTTCTATTTACTGATAGATTCAGATCACGTTGCTACTAGCGTGATAATGTATTTCGTAATATTTCTATTCGTAATTGAATTGTTGACATTTATCGCACTATTGCCCACTAATTGATATTAAATGCTATTTCTTTAGAAATATTAGTTATATTTAAATACTTGAACCTTGAGATCCGTAGTTAGATATCGCTATAATACTAGTAACAATATAGACATGACTTTATAGATATCTCCGCGGTTAAACGTTGCTGCACGCATGTTCGTCGCGCACAGCAACATTTCTCAATCTTTTTCTGCGTATGCCAAGGCCAAATCGTTGACATAATATGAAAGTGAGCACGTTCCTATTCATCATAACAGATGCTTAAAAAATTTATGAAAGTACTATCTCACAGATTCAAAGTCAGAAAAGTTGTTAATCTCTGTCCGAAAATTTAATTAATTTTTATAAAATAATGGTATTATAAAAATAAAAATAACAAAGATAATAGTGAAATAATAGCAATTGAATAAAAATTAAAATAATATCTAATATTTTTTTAAATTTATTTTTTATTTAGAGGACTCTAAATAAGAAAGAAAAGAAAATTATTTTTTTATTGGAACCTACGAGAGAGAGAGACTCCGCTACTGATTCTGTTTAAAGATGAATCGACTTTGTTGATGCAATCTATCTACACTTATGCTGCTCGAGCACATAGAGGTTGCTCACAAAAGTTACGTAGCTACCGAGAAGTACGAAATACAAGAAGAAATGAAGCGTACCAAAGTGAGTGGTTAGATCGTCATCGACTGCGTGTGCGTGCGCTGATACGTGAATTACACGCGGAATACAGGTGGACCGGTAACCGGTGAGTGCGTGCGTGTGCGTCTTACGGATTGCGGCACACCCAACGCTCACTTTGTCACCGCGAGACCTCGGCATGTTCGCGATGACGTTGGTTTAATCGACGGCGCGGGAGAAGGAAGAGGGGAGAAAAGGAGAGAACAAAACTACATCTTCGTTTTTTCTTCGTTCGAGAGACGCGCCAGTTTGATCCATTTCGCGCAAACCAATTTATTGAACTCTTTCGAGGGAGATAGGGGTCTTAGTCACGCAACGTGTCATTGCTTCCGGCGTGCTGTATTTTATGTCGACAACCAGGCGCTCGAATCTGCAAAGAAAGTATGAATTCAACGACGCGCGCGTTATATGCGTGGCCAGGGCCACAGTTACCTGAGAGACACCCTTTGCTTCGAAGAATCCTCGAGTCTGACTCATCTTGTCGTTATTCTCTTGTTTACACCAAGAGTGCCTGTGATTTCCGAGGTGACGAGAATCGATGTTTGAATAGTAAATTGAGGATCGCGCTAAGCATAGCACCTAAGTAGACACGATCGGAAGATCTATGACACGAAGATAAATGTGACACTGGAATACCTCGCGATGATGCGTGGACTTAATAATTCATAAAATGATTAAATTAAATCTAATAATTACCAAATTAACCGTTATTTAACCGTTTATTTAACCGTTATTGTGAAATCATTACAAAACTGCGACTACTAATTACATTATTAAGAAATATTGCGGCGTCATATTCCGCTATCGTGATTATCCTAATTGATCTGCGTTTAACCGATCGTTCGCCATAATTTTTCTCTGCCCTAAAAGGAAATTTATTTTATGGATTTGTCTTGTAAACTTAATAACCTTACGCGATCCAAGTTTGGGATTTTTGAAGACGATAAACGGCTAATAATATTTCTATCACCGCTACTCGCTCCTAGAGAATTGAGCAAGCAGAGATAAAGATCTTCACTATTCCTTCGTCTCTGTCATTGGTCCAATCAGGGTCAACAAGATCGGCTTTCGTACGAGATTTACAGCCTCCGGTAAGATTCCACTAATTTTACGCTCCCGCTGGTCGAAAAGTTTAGCTCGTTCTGACGATCGCCGAACGTGAATTCGAATGGGGTGACCTCCGGAGAGTCGTGAAGAATCCCAATCATAAGAAGGAATTAAAATAGCTCTCTAGAGCACGACTGAGCCGGTCTGAGCTCCACTTTCGCGAGCTCCATTTCCGCTCCAAATTCAAATGACGCTCCAAGACTCAGATCGAATAAAACTCGAACGAACGAACTCGGGGGCGGAATCCGTGAAAAATTCCGCTGTCGAGCGCAAAATGATGGCGGTTCTATTAGTAATCATGAAACGTGTGGTAAGAAAACAGCCACGGTTATGTTTCTTCTTTCGCTAACTAGAACAAATGACTTATTCGACGGCGCTATTGGCAGCCGGACGATCCGGTCGCGGCGATGCAATAAAATCAATCGCGCAGCACCGGGCGTGTGCGCTCTCATATGGAGATCGTTTTACCATGGTTGGAATGAGCCACAAACACTCAAGGATGGCCGCCATCCGCGTGAGCCTGCCCGCATCATGTCGCAACTTCCATCCGACTACGTCATCGGTGCGCATGTCGGACGTCAAGAAGCTCTCGCTATCGTCGTGTTCAGGGACAGTTGCAGCGACGTAAATTAGCAGTCTAATCTGACATTAATTAATTTTCTTTCTCTGCTCACACAAAACACACACACACACACACACACACACACACACACATCTCAAGTAGAATTGTAAACAGAGAAGAATCAATCACTCTTGTTAACCTGTTCAACATTAAGTAATTCAGAATTAATGAATTTTAAAGTGCATAAGTGCAACGAATGAAAAAGTATACAGCGGAGTTGACTGTGCTGGAACGGTATTTATTTGAGAGATATTTATTTGATATCTCATTCCTGTAGAGAATTACAACTTCGAGATCGGGCATCTCGCGCAGGCAAATGACGCGATTTCGCGAACCTGATGGTTTTTCTGGCCGCGCCATAAAAGCTGACGATAAGCAATAAAAACGACTGTCGCGGTGTGGACGGATACGCGTAGCGTTTTAAACGACGCAACTTTTGTCACGGTGTAAACGGGCAGTCAAGGATGTCTACCGTGCGGTGCAAGCTGTAGCGACGGCCGTTACGTGTCGCAACGTTCATCGAACGACGTCATCGGTGTCCACGAGAGACCTTAACGAGCATCCACTCGGTCACGCTTGATTCCATCGCGAAACAATCATCGCGTCAGTCAAAATCTCATGAAGCATACAATGTCAATGATGCACTAAATATCTGACAGTCGAATGCCACAGTTATCATGACTACACAGTCACAATGACTGCACTAAACGTTGTATCTGTAATTGAGAAGATACTATACACAGTAGTGGAATTTTAGAAATATCACTTTTTGCCTAGATGATAAAATCCGAGCTAACAGAGACAAATGACGATTGTTTGAAATTTAATTTCGCACAATTTTATTCGAGATTTATTGTCATTCGGTGTTAAAGATTAAATCATTGTTATGGGAATTTTTGATAAAGATGAGTCTATTCTGATAAAGAATTGATTTGCCAGTAGTTATTCGGGGTGATTTTGAGATGTGCGAAATGCGAAGAAGAGGACGTAGCACAGTCCGAACTTGCGAAACATTGATGAGGAAACGTGCCAGGGACGCAGGAGCGAAGGGAAAGACTCGATCTTCGGATTCCGCGGGAGACTGGAAGGAACGAATGCCTGGAAGGCCGACGACATTTCGAGTTGTCGTTACATCATCGACAGAACCAGATCGCCGTAGATATCCGAGAAAATTACCAGGCAGATCGATGTCTAATCGCGCAACTTTGTAAAGTTTCTGTTATCCTCTCAAAGTTCTTTTCAACGATTTGCTTGTGTCTCGAAATTTTACTCAACATCAAGTTTTCTGACGCCTCGGAGGATCAGCACAATTTCAAAGAAAACAAGTAACTACTAATTGAAACTTATCGATTATAATATCTTGCAATAACTAATTTACTAATCGTAAAGTTAAATCTGGTTAACATTCGTTCTATTTTAATGACTCTCTTTACGAAGCTAAACATAAAAATTAAACGGACACCTCTAATGGTTGAGGGTGAGACAAATTTATCGCAACGAAAGAACTATTCCTCACCGTATATTGCGTGTCTAGCACGTTAGAATGAAGCCGGAGTGAAGACAGAGATAGAAGCGATAGAAAGAAGACTGGAAGGGATGACTAGAGAGGCCTCACGCGTTTCTACGCGTCTCATGAATGTCTCGTACTCTCGTCGAGCCATTCATTAGAGGCCTGGCTGGCGAGAGCAAAGAGCGAGAGCGTACCCATTACGAATGCATTGGATAATAACGCGGTGTGCCGGCACGAGCCGTAAGAGGATCTCGAAGACATTGGGGTTTAATCACAACCACATTGACGAGATGCGCAATCGGAGATGAAAACGCTTCCTGAATGCAGCTTCCTAAATAACTGCTGCGTTACAACAAAGCTATGATTTTGATCAACGCAATCCAAGAGAGCTCGACTTCTCCGACATTTATATGTAAACCACTAGGCGGAAAAGTGTTATCTTTTTGAAGGGAATAGAAATTTCCGAGAAATCCGTTTAATAATTAACATTGTATTGACGTTCTCTACAATTTTGTAAAAAAAAGAATGTAAATCTTGTATATTATCTTGATTTAATAAGGAAATGTCAAGTTTTTACTGAATGATACTGCTAATCTTTCTTGACTAAATTTTTAATTAATATACTTAATAAAAATGCTTCGTTAAATTTAAAAAGTTATTATTGTTATTATTACGCATCTTTATACTTTTTCAATTGGCAGATATATTCGTCTCAATTCTTTCTTAGGATTCCATCACGGAGCGTCGAGATGGAAGCGTCGCTATCTGAAACGACGTTAAAATCCGCGCTACTATCGACCCTATCGTGAAACGATCTCGAAGAGATTGGACTTCACGAAAATCCATTGTGAAACGACGACGTGTCCGAGAGGAGGGAGCCGAGGAAGCCGAAGAGATAGAGATACCGAAGCGACTTATTCGGTGTCCATTGGACTTCGAGATAGTACCTGTCGATCGTACGTGGAGACCATCGCCTCGGGGACGGACAGCCTACTTGTATGCAGAATTGCGTCGTACATTGTGTTTGTTTTATTAATGCGGCCCGACCTTGCGGCTTTCGTGCGGCACAAGCAACCGCCGCACATAAATACCTCCGGCACCCTTCCGTTCGGACAAGTTCATTTAGAGACCGGGACCGCAAATACCATTCGTATATCGACTTGAAAATTAGTTCAGGCCAAATGTCCGCCGCGAGTTACTTTATATTAATATCATTTCTTTGTAGCTCTCCTCTAGAGAATTAAAATCCATTCCTTATTTTTATTCTTTTCAGTCGCATATAATTCAATGTAATATAAATTAAAATTAAGAAAAGAATGGAAGAAAGTTATTTTTACATGTCTATATCGCACATAATTATTTTAGCAGGACATAAAATTTTAGATTGTATTTTTTCAGAATAAAAAAAAATTATTATAACAAGAACTTTGCTAGACTTTGAAATAAATAGTTTTATAATATTCTTTTTTTTTTAGTAAGAAAAGTAACAACTGTTTTATTCAATATCTCGCATAAGAAATGATACTAGGTTGCAACGATGTCAGAGAGGTTCCAAAAGATAGCAGAACAAGTGGTCTCTACGACCAGTTTCATCACAGAGCCGCTCCCAACTCTTAAGGTCTCCGACCAAAAGGTCGACCACGATGCCACGTTGTCTGGCTTCCGTTTATCCCGAACAGACGATCACAATCTACGATGACTTATACCCGAAATTCATTTCGCCGATACTATCATTATCCCCGAGAGAGAAACCGAGGCGTAGGCGGCAGAGTATTCTTTGCACCTATTTCGAAAAAACGCGCTTTATAAAATGCAAATTGGACACGCAAGTTAACACATGTTATAATTTTCTCAATCGATTTAACAGATCATGAGTTAACGAGATCGTGCGGTTTAACGAGATAATGTACGGATGGCCGGGTGCGGCAAGTGTACGCAAATGTATCGTGTAATTTGCGTATCGCTTTCCGACTACGACTGTTCACTGTCCGATCGATCGGATTACCATCTTTTCCCGCTAAAAAGTGACTCTAATCTCTCGACAGGTTAACGTTCGAGCAAGCTAAAGAAGGGATCTAATCGGCGCTGGTATCGAAATCCGACGTGGTAGAGAGCGAGCCCTTATATAGACAGCCGTCCTTGAGCTCCACTTTGAGTGCGTCGTGTTAGACGAAACGCCTTTGGTACGTTTAAGCCCCGTTATCTCGATCGAGCCTCAATCGTCCGGCTACTGCCTACTCTCATCTGCGCAAGCCTTGATGATAATTCACTCGTATTCGCCTCAAATCGTCGGAATGATATCGTCCGTATTCCAATGCGGTTGGAAAATTGCGATTCTTAGCTAGTGTAACTTTTTATCTTAACAGCGACTGCGATCAAAATCGATTCTTACTGCAGAGTAATACCGGTTTATTATTTATTTATTTTACACACACACACACACACACACACACACACACACACACACACACACACACACGCAGATCGACCCCTTCTATACGCAAGTCGCACTTGACCATCTCAAAGCTCGTTTATATGTAGGATTAACACTTATCTCATTCAATCGTATTCAAGTACGATATTTGCTTCCGCATTGGGACGTTCATACTTCTTTATTGCAATTATCGCACTTCCGCTGTAATTACGGAATCCGATACGAAGCCATTCTTCATAAAAGCGCTTTCGATCGGCTGCTACCGCATTTAGCTGTACTATGCGTTTCTTCGACACCCTGCATGACGAGTCTCTAGGAAATTTCCAGGCGCGCAAAATGTCTCGTTTCTGATCCGCAAAACCTGCGGAAAAACCTGTCGATAGCCGCCGATCGAGATAACTCCGATACGAAACGATTAAATAGTGAAATGAAAGGAGCTACACGGTGAGAAAAGGAAAAGGGCGGCCGTGCAACGCGGATGTGTGTGGGTGTATGTTACGGCATGTTATATGTATTTTGCAAGGTTTAAAACCGGTACAATCTCGGTGAGTTCATTTTTCGATGCTATAAATACAGAGATAGTCGCTTGCGTCAATTATCCCGTTTCATTGTCACAAATAAATGTATAGATTATTCTCTAACGTCTAATCTCACATAA
>JANQDE010000003.1:4140755-4169860 GCA_037157785.1 Cephalotes varians
TATATATATATATATATATATATATATATATATACATACATAAATCTTCGATATATTATGATGGCAATCGATTTATAAGAAGATTAATTCTTTTGCACCTAAAACCTATTTATTATTATATATAATATATATATATATATGTAAATATTCTCCGAGGAAGCTATGAGGTCTACAATTTTTTAAGCTTATCAAAAAATGACTCAGAAATATCGGAGTTTGAAAACGTCATGGATAGAAATGAATTTAAATCAACCTAGAACACAAAAAAATTATATTATGCATCGAAAGAACACACAATTGATAAAGTGTCTCGATTTTTTTTCTTTTTCTTTTTTACTTAATAAATAAATAATTTAGGTGCAAAAGAATTAATCTTCTTATAAATCGATTGCCACGTCATCATAATATATCGACGATTAGCCATGGCTAATCATCATGCGTTCATTCTCTCGAGAGAAGCGACGATAGTCTTTTTCTTCTTCTTATCAGCGCCGTCAGCGCGTCGTGACCGATGTGAACTTGAGGCAAGGACGCGCGAATCGCGGCTAACGAGACGCAACACTCACGCTTTGCGGTTTCGCAACGCGTAACCTCTAAGGTGGAATGCGTTTAACGCTCGACGCCTACGGGACGCCTTTATAGCGCGCTCGCACGGCGCGAAAAACCTTGAGGAAGAACGTTGCAACACGATCCTTTGAATCTCGGCTGGCTGCCAAGTTTTAAACGGCGCGCACGTACGTTACGTGTGTATGCGCGCGCTTTAACCCAGCCTGTCCGTAAAGTAAGACTCTAGCTGAGAAAAATTCTTTCTCTGCCCGTGACGAGAGAGTTATTCTGTTCTTAACACGAGTCCTCCTAACGCTGCATCACATAATAGACACCGATATCGCCGAAGGCACGCAACTTGCTCAAACTTATGCAATTTTTGTTCATCTGCGCCCATTTATTTTTAAAAGTGTCAATTGTCGCTTCGTCTGAAATGAAAAAGCCAATCTATCCTTTGAATATAAAATCAAAATAATATTAAAAATTAATATTAATTTAATAAAACGTTAGTCGAATTAAGAATTGCTCTTTCTGTTTACGGTTTGATATCAAGTATTCTTAAATACATGATTCATTGTTCCAAATTATATTCTTTAAATTAAATTATATACTATAAATTAAAACTATTTTCACCATGTTTAATTTAGAATGTTATAAAGTTTTGCTATGCCCACCTGTAAATCGCAAAACAGTGAAAAATTTTTGATTTCTATATCTTTGATCCTGATCGGGGGACGATCCCCATTGATCTTCGACGAAGAACGCATTCACCCTCGCGTAGACAAAACCCGGTAGAAACGTGGAAAGAGATAGTCTCGCGCTGAGAATCTCGATAAAGGGTGAATGGCGGATATAATAGATGACGGCGGCGGTCTCTCTCCGAGCATCGAAACATCGATGGGTTCAGCGGGCCCTCGCTTTATCCGAAGGTATCAGCCCTAGTTAAGCGACCAGTGGAGCACTAGATCAACGACAACTTTCGGCTTTTTGGCTTTCATGTGTCCGATTGGGGCCCCCATCGGGCGCTTATAAGAGAGACCGCAGTTAGGAGGGGGGAGGGCCCACCGAGGGCCCTTCTCAACAAATAGAAGATGCACATGCGCCCTTCGTTTCTCCCTCACCACGTGATCTCTTTTTCCTCGTCCTTCTTTCCTGTTCGTTCTCCATTTCTCTCTTTCTTTCTTCCTCTCTCTTTCTTTCACTCTCTTTCTCGTTCTCTGATCTTTTTGCTCAGCATGTCTATTTCCTTCTTTCCCTCGAGCCACAACTCAGACGAGAGCCAAAACCAGAGACGAGAAAATCAAGCAAAGGCGATCGCTGGGCTCCGACCATCCGCCGAAGGGGGAGGAATGGTTGAGGGAGGCAAACGGCACCGACTGCCTCCTCTTCCAGTCAGCGAAATAAAACGGCACGGAAAGAATTTGGCGGAGGGCTGTAAATATTATAAAGTGACGCTACGTAGAATGCGGGAGCTCAAAGGCTTGCCACGGGAGGGAGGGGAATGGGCCCTGGAGGACAATGCGAGCGAGTGAGCAAACGTGGGGCCCCTCCCCCTCGGACGTGAATTATGTCCGAAAGGGAACTTGCGCCACCGTTCGCGATGGGGAGTCCTTAAACACCCTCATGCCATCCACCTTCTTCTCTGTTCCTCAGTCATTTTACTAACAATCATACTCCGTTCTCCGAAGAAAATATACCTCAATGTTTAATCACCTTCACATATATTGTATAAGATTATATATATGTTAGTATACTGGTTTTTTTATTTATGGGAAAAATTTAGAAGAAATAAGATTTGACAAACTACGCAATTTTTCAATAAAAAGTATCCGTCATTTTCATCTTGTATAAGATGAATGGGATGGACACGATAGATTCATTCGCGTTTATCATTTCACACGAGCTCGTTAAATATTCATTTCTTTAATGATCGGTGTTTCACCCATAACGAAACGGATAGCGTAACAAAAGGTAACAATAAATAAATATAATAATCATACATTATGATGACGAAGTCACGATGAAACGTAGCGGTTTCAACGTATCTCGGATACTAGAAACCGCGCAACTTCTCTCGAGCGAGAGAAGAAGAGGAGCGTGGCACCGTGGTTGATGCACGCGTGCTGCCTCGTGGATATGGCAGACCGACCATAACTTATTCACGCGTACAGCTATGGTACCTGACACGTAACAGTGTTCCGAGGTCGAGGGCCTCTCTCTCGACTATACGGGCATAAGTGTGGAAACGCACCGCCGTGGATCTGTTCGGAACAGAAAGTTACGGGATGCCGGCGCTAGAGTCGAAACGCACGATCCGCTCGAACGAGTCGACGTCCCTCACGGAAGAGTGCACAACGTCAAGCGTGAATCTTCTTTTTTTTACGTGTTGTAATATGCGGGTTACAAGAGTACGCAGGATTCGAAATAAAATAATGAGATATTTCATGCTATTTTGTACACCGAATTATTATAGTATCAGATTTAAAATGCATATTTTGGAATATTCGTCGTATAAAGTATGTTTTGCCTGATATTGACGGAACAAAAGTGAAGATGGGGCATGGACGCTAGTTTCAACATCATAAGGATGCGTCAGAAGGGAGATTGGTGAAGGATAAAAGTAGGATCCCCTCTCCCCTCCCGGAATCCTCGGGGCATGTTTAGATCGTACCTCTACTTTGAAGAAGTAAGCGCGAACCGACGAGGAAATAAGCGTGTCGAAAAAAAAGCGATTAAACGAATCGATCTTCGACGATATTTATTGAGATTCGCGATGCGGAAAATATTTCTTTCATTAATTGCGACAGTGAGGCGTCATTGCAAAAAAATGCGTTACATTGCAGTTAAGAAGCGCATTTGTATGGCGATGGAACTTGATATGATTCACTTAACGTTGTATCGACTGTAATTATGGTGCAATTACGTACATTGCATAATGATGATGAACCGACTTCTTGCCGCCAAACGTTGCAAGACTGCATATCGACATACAGTTGCGTATTCGTTGTATATCTGATCATCTATTTTTCATCAAAATATCATGGATATCATCGGATGATTTCGACGCGCGCCGTAAAAAAGTTCTTTCTTCATAGATGAAAGATCCGAATTAGAATATCTATGATATAGAAATGGAAACGTAAGGCATATTCGGGACGCGTAGTCACTTCAGTGCAATGATAGCTTCGAGTGCATCCGAGGTATAACTGTTGCCTACTCGTGAACCACTTCGAGTCGTGGATTCGTATCTGCGAAGAGGCGGGCGACCCACGCGACCGCAAATATCGTCCTTATTACAAATTGTTTCCGTGCTTCATGCCGACCGCTAACAATCTCCGCACGCAGGTGCGCCATCCGTCTGTATACGGCATACGTCTCGCTTTCCCGCGTAGCGCAAGAGATATTGCGACGCGCACGGTAGGAACGATACGAGCAACCGGAGAAAACGATCAGCTCTGGCGTGCAAACCGCAAAACCACAACGGCCGTAAACGCAAGCACGCGTCTGCCGTTGCCACGTGGAAATCCCACGAGCGAGCGGGAGGATAATCCATTTTGTTCACCATGACCATGAAAATTCTTACGATGATCGTCAATTAAGAGTGATAATACTACTCTAATACAAATACGCATACATACAAATTACGCAAAGAATAAATTGTGTTAAAATTTCTTTTCTTTTTTTTTAATAAAAAGAAACGGTGCAGTTAATAGGACGGAGCACATCTATTTAAAACATATGCCGATAAAAAAAAATGAGGGGAACAAGCGAGTCAAACCATAGTCGTTTGCGCTCGAAAGTTGTTCGATAGAAACTATCGGAGGAAGAGGGAAGACGTCGCGCAAGGATCAGAAGCCTTCACCGAGGGACTCGGGATTTAAAGGCTAGTCCTCTAGGAGATCCGTGTGGCGCGGATACAAGGATATATTTTCGATCTTTCTTTTTTTTTATGTAGTCAGGGGACCGAGGTAAGAAGTCGAGAATGAAAGACACGAAAAAGGGAAGAGAGAAAAAGAAGGAACTTTCAGAGGTCTAGGGGGACAAGGAGGAGAGGAGAGGAGAGGATGGGGCCCGGGGAGAGATGGGAGAGGGAAGACAGGTGATGCTGGGCCCGAGGCACACACGCAGCAAGAGGAAAAAGGAGAGTGGGCACGATGGGAGGAAAAAGCGAGAGAGAGACAGAGCACAGACGCACGTTTTACGCATCCTACGTCGCGCACGCACACACGCGCGCGCCGCACGAGGCGCGCACACGATTTGAGCACACTGGCACGAAGGCATTTTAACACACGGCATTCCTGTTGTCGGGCCTCGGGATGGTTCAGCTGGCAACGTGGCTGGTGTTAAGCCCGCTTCACAAGAGCCGATGCCCCGGCAAGTCGGTTTCGCGGCACGGCGAGAGGCGATATCGTCTCGCAGGGAATTCGATCCATCGCGATATTTGCATCGGTTTACACGGGTAACAGAATATTTGGTAAGCGATCGCCGCTCCGTTTCTCGCTCTACCGTATTTTTGATGTCGAGCGATACACCGCGGCACTTTCCTCTCATCTTCTCTCTCTCGCGCGACGTGCGACGAATTCTTCTCTTTGACGTTATCTCTCCAGGCAGTTTCTAAGTGAATAATAGAAGTTGCTCTAAGAGACTCGTGAACTATTGCCTCATTTATTGTTTCGAAATGCCGTAGTTGGTATTGTCATTTGTGTCACATCAAGTAGTTGTGAGACTGCGTCAATTGTTTTAAATGACTAATGTATATGCTAAACTTGTTTTTTTTTTTTTTATCCTTTTGTACGAAACCGTCAATTTTATAATATTCTGTTCTGCAATTAATAATAAATGGTTTTAATCGAACGCGATTAAACGATGTAGACAACGTCGATGCGCGTCTAACAGGTCGCGTCGCGACATCTTGAATCGGAACATCGTGCAGCGTCTCTCCTACGATGCCGTGACATCGGCAAACACAATACCCGTGCATTTACATGCGCATACAAACAGCACGTCAGGAATTATACTTACGGGAATGTGCGTTGTGTCTGGTAGGACGGCGAGAATGCGGAGGAGACGGAGGAGGACCGGGAACTCGGTATGGGAGGCGCTCGTAGATGCGGGCTGACAAATACAGAATAATATACATTCTTCGATATAATAATTTCATCGAAAAAAATAGTCGATTTTAGCAAGATCAAATAATCAATGATTGGTCAAAGGAGAGGAAATTAACAGATTCCATCGCACGTCAAATTTTCTCCAAGAAAAATTTAAAACGAAAACGCGACGAACAAATAGAATATTTTTTATCAATTATTATATACTACTCATTGTTGATTCATACCGATGCCGCTTCCATGTCTATCACATTCGAGATACGCTGTATATGTGTCTAAATAAAGCAAGGGACTCGAGGGCACAGCTGATTCGCTTGACAAAAAAATCAAGTTCGTCTTGAAACGGGGGAAAGTGGCATTTATCGATCAAGATATCGATTCGGAGAGATCGCTATCTCTCCAGCTGGTTCAACCGCGCAGTGCTTCGCGGGCGCCGAGACATCGCGTGAATAATGAAGATTACACGGAGGGACGTGCCTACCTCCCATATCAAAGTCATTAAACGATACTTTCCCTCTTCGTCTCGCTCCCAGCTCGGCGAATACTTTCGCGTTTTCGCCACGGACAGCAGCCGTAGCCACGGCTATGTGCGTACGTGTGTTTCGCACACGTGCATATATATATATATATATATATACGTCCGTGCACACAAAAGCCGCGCGAGATCAATTACTCTATCGCTATTGAATAATAACACAATGTGAGAGATCGTTCGGCCACGCTCGCGTGTGCATGTGCATACGTTTTACCTGCATCCCGCCTCCTTCCCACCCGCGTTCTTCTTTTTCTCTTTCCTCTTCGCTCGCCTACCTTCCTGCCGCATTCTCATCTCTTTCTCCGTCTCTCGTCCAGCTTGCTTGCTTCAACGTTGCAACGTTGCAACGCGCCACGTATAAAGTCGCCGTCGTGCGTTCGTCCCTGTTCATTCATAGGGATCCCGTGAATGGCGGCGTCGAGAAGCGTATAGTAAGCGTATGGCAACACGTTGTACCATCGGTTCTCTTTTTTTCTCGTTTCGGTCAGCCTTGACACGAGACGTTCGTTTAATGGCTGAACGGTACTTGCTATCGAACGATTTTAGATCGTACGAAAATGAATGAAATTCATCCGTTAGAACTAAACGGCTATCGCAAGAGCGCGATTTTACGAATTTTCCTCGTCGATCGTTGGTCGCGACCTCGCCTCGGAATCCGACTTCGCCGTTTCCTTTCTCGAAACCGAAGATAATAGCGATTCGGATAATTGCTTATCGGGAAAGCGAGTGGAAACGCCATTCGCCATCTCAATCGCTATTCTAAAACTGATCCATGGATACGTGCGCCTTATTATTTCCGCGTATCTCAAGCTCCTGAGCGTGACTCAGTGACGCGCGTACGTGAAGGTGTTTGAGAAAACGATAGAAACTTTGCGCGATTGCGTACGAGGCATTTAAAGTTAAACGTGCAGTTTAACTCACCTGTACGCCTTCAAGGATATTTTTATTGCCGCCGCTGCGAAAATTGCTGTGATTTGAGAGTACCACTATAACCAGTCGATTCACGCGAGCGATTATTGTAAATACAGCTTACTCCGATTAATAGGTATGTGTAAACAGACAATAATTTTCTTTCTTCAGTGCTATAACTACAATAATTCGATAGATATATAAAGAACATATTACAGAAATTAACTAAAAGAAAAAAAGCTAAATTTATAATTGATAATAAGAAATAATTTCTTTATTGAGAGATTTTTAAATTGCACTAAGAGAGATAGTTCTATTTCATATATCTATTTAAGACTGAGAAACATCATTTCTATGTACATATGTATTTAATATCGAGAACATTATGTATTTATATTGTGTATATTATGTTATATTAAAAATTGTAGTGCTGTTTCATCGCGTAGTATCATCCTGCAGGACTTGAAAGGTCGTGAGTGTCGAAATGAAAACGAGCGAAGAGGAGCGAAACGCAGATTATCCATTTTCTCCTGTGGGATTTTCCTTCTTAACGTCTTTTTTTGCATACGACCTCTCTCTTTATAAGTAGGCGCACGTATCGCTGTAACGTTGCTTGTTACGCAGCGCCTTTTTTGCACGCCTTCGCTTGGCATCAAGCGAATCCGCCACAGGATACTCGACAGACCCGTGTCTTCGCTGACGTCATCGTCAACAAGGCCGTTCTGCACGCAAAAAGTGATCGGCTGCGATCGAACAACGGAGACGTTTTCCATCAATTATTCGTCTCCTTAAACACGTTGATTTTTTTCAAATGTGCCCGTATCTCAGTAAAAATGAGATAACCGTAATTAATGTAAAATAAATTAAATTAATACATAAATCTCTATAACTGATAAATATATATATTCTATTTCTAATAAAATACTTGACACTTCGGTCACTACATTCACCGCACCTCTAAAAGGTTCTATTGTGTTGCGTAAAAACGTTTTATTTATAATCGTTTGTAATTACCATGCTTGTCTTCTTCGCCGGCGCTCTTATTTTCTTGTCTTGGGCCCCCGGAGTCCCAACCCCAAAAATCGAAACCCACTCCAATTACGGGACGAATCGGTTGACCGGTTGGACTCTTGCCGGCGCGAGCCCGGTTCTGAATCGTTTCGTGAGACGAAATTTTAATGACATGTAATTACCCGCGGCGAAATATCATCATTTTGGGGAACTAATGCCCCCGGTTAACCGCGACGGGACTCGCTTTTTGTCCGAGCGGATCTCGTCGTTAATCGTCCTCTATCGTCGCGTGATCGGGCACGCGCCGCGCTGCCACGAAGGCAGATAGTACTCGGATAGTCTTCTCCAAAGACTAAGATCGACATTGTTCTTCATTCCTTTCTAGCAAGTATTTGTGTATACATGTGCATGTATATGTATCAGCAAAATAAAGATAAAGAGAAGAAACATTCTTTAATGAACCGGTCGAGGCCGCGGGTCAAACGTGGCTTTATAATCCTCTTAAAATCTAAAGCTGGTGTACATTGGTCTGCTTCTACTGGCGCCGAGCTAACGGGTAGCGAAAACTCGTCTGACCTTTCGAAAAGTTGATCAGCACTCTGTTCGATTTTTCGACTTTGATCGGCGAGATCGATGATTTACTTATTATTATATTTCTCTATTATCTTGTCGCTTTTCAGTAAATAGGATTTTTATRTAATTCTATAAAATATTCTAAATTTGCGTTAATAATTTGTGCACGTCCCTACACTTGAAATTGGCTCTTATTCAAATTAAATTTCGAGCAACTATCAATTTAAGAACTTGTCATTTCTCATAGCAAAAATTATAGCATTCTTACAACATATATTAAATTTGCATTATTTAGCTTTAAAATTATAATAATATAATAATAAAATTATAATAATAATATCGATTCTTAAAAAAAGAGTGAATACAGTCGGTAACAAAAAAAATCACGATGAGACCCTTCCAAAGTTCGCATAGGACCCACTTTACTTTATGGGTTCCTTTTATTATCGACGGAGTCTAAGGAAGGTAAAAGGATCTGTGGGGATGAAGCTGTCTTTTCCCCGTCGCGTTACATTTTTTTACCCCCTTGTACAGAGTTACCGATCTCGTGAAATACTCCAAGGGCCCGTCGTGAATACGAGTGGCAAGATGTCGCTACAAATACGCGCGATTCTTGGTAGATCATCGTGATGTGCCGATAGTGGGTCAAGGACTCGAAATGTTGAACAGCAGAAATTCCCACAAGTTCGCTCTTGCACATCGCTCGTAGACGTCCATCGACGTAGGGTGACCGGGACTCATTCTCTATCTCTGATGCAACCGCGAGCCTGACCCAGTCTCGTTTTCAGGCCTCGGCATGCACGTCGCCTCGCTGACCTCGCTCTTGCCGCGAGTAGAGGAGCGCCGTAATAAAATCCACCGTAAGACAGTGGGACCTCTATCCTACTCAGATTACCCAGATAACTTTAGCGTGGTCGTGGCTGACCGCCCGTCATTCATCAACCCCCACGATGAAGCCGCGACGCAAAGATCATCCTGTCTCTGTTCTACCACGCATCTCTCTTTCCATCTCCTCCCTCTCTTCTCTTTCTCTCTCCCCGTCCGAGATCGCGGTATCTCTTTCGAGGTGCGTGACTACCTTTAGGCTCGATGCATACGCACGTATGCCGCCGCAGATAACGGAGCGACCGAGATAATTCTTCTTCTTCTGTGGTTCACCGGCATGAATGAAACCGCCCGCCTTTCGTCCCGACGTATCCCCCTTTCGTGCGTGTGAGACAAGGTGGACAAGGGTCGATAAGGACTAGACAGGTATGCGGGATGATCTCTCGCGATTAATCCCTGCGAGGTCTCTGGAAACTCCAGCTGTGACTTGCAATTTGTTAACATCGCTTATTCATTGAATACAATTGAATTTGAACAGTGCAATAGATGGGTATTAAAGATCATAAAAATTATCGCATGCGCGATATAAATAAACCTTATAAACATTGAAAATTGCAAAGTTAACAATTAAGTTACGTTTGTCAATTTATAAAAATTAAAATCGAATATTAAAATACTTTCTCTTGATCGTTATTCTTGCGTATTTTAGAAAACTGCGAAAATCACAAGTCCATAAATTTTTATAGATTCTCGTACTTATAAATTTTCTTATCCGTAAAATGCTAAATCCATAATTTTATTTTCAGATCAGATTTAAGTATAACTTTCTGACAGACAGAAAGTTTCAATTTTATTACATGCGAGTGAAAAATCTCATGAACCTGTTTGGTCTTCTTCATAAATATGCACATATAGAAAGACGAAATCGTCGCAAAGTGTTCGGTCTTATGACCTCTTCCAAAATGATTTCCGGGCATTCGGATTGCCGTAAGTTTCACGAGCGGCAGGAAAAGAAAGCTAGAGAGACAGGGAGAAAGAGAGACTGCGACAGCGCTGTCAGCCAATTACCTCCAATATTGTGACGTGGATTAGCGTCATGGTGCGCCGGGATTTGCATCGTATTTGCATAATTTTGGTTGCATCTTGCGCCTCGTAATCTCTCGGCCAATGGTGACGTCACTGAATTCATCTGATCGCGCGTAAGATGCACGTAGTCACATCCGCTCTCTCGTAAGTACGCGCTCTTTCATTTCATTGTACATCATGGTTTCCCCTCTGATTCACTCTCGACGAAAGATTCTTGCCGAGTAGCGCAATTTACATAAATTTTACTGAATATAAAGTATCGGGACGCGTAGAATAGGCATGCTAGTGATATCGCAAAAAAAAAGGAAGAAAAAAGAAATGCATAATTTGTGGATTGTACGTTGCTTGAGGAATCGATCAATGTGTGATTTACTTTCCATTCCTATTTCTATAACGTCATTGTGCCACTCTCATATGAAAATTCGTAAATGCATCACGAGAGCATCGAATTAGGTTGAGCCAAACCGTGTCTGTCCAGACGATCGAGCGAACATCACTGTGGAGCGAAGGGCCCGAAAGCGCGCGATCCGTGTAGGACCCGGTGCGGCCCACGCGCTCCTTCTCATCGGTTTTCTTGTTGCCCCAACGAGTGCCATCGCTGTCGGCTCGGCTCGCACAACTGGTTTTTTAAACGCAGCCAACGACGATGCCTATACACCACTCCTATCCGTCTCGTTCTCTCCGCGGCGCGTCCACTTCGCCCGTTCCTGCTCTCTCCGTGTCTCCTCTCGTTTCTTTTTTACTGTTCTTTATAATCGCCAGTCGCCAGTACTCCGAGGACCGGGCCCCGAAAGCCCGACTCTTCTCTATCTTTTTCTCCTTCTTTCTCCTCCTCTCGCCTCTCTCCTTCTCTCTCGCCTCTAGCCGCGAGCATTCCCGGGCGCTATTTCGGCTTCGCCAACGTGCACGTTAGCGCCAAAATCCTGCTAAACCCGATCCCGATGTAGCTTCAGACTGGTTTCCGACTGACTCTCCGAAAACCGTGCGGGAGGAGAATGCATGATCACTGCGTGCGACGTCGCACGGCACGAGCCTCGCGTTTTTATATTTCGTCATGATCCTTGGAGTCAAGCGATAAGGAGTAAACGAGGATAAACGTAGATCTCGAATGACATCGATGTACAAGATGCCAGAGAAACGCGATCGTGTCATGCAACACGCGCGACGCAATTCCACTCGGCGTCACCGATTTTACGAGAGCGACGTGTCGCGGACTCAACGATCTGAGAAAGAACGGAACATCTAAGATTGCAAGAATTCCGAACACGCTTCTTTCGATTTTTAGCTTGGAGTTAAAGGACAAGTAAGAGAGAGAATGGTATAAAAAAAAAAAAACGATTAAGAATGCATATGTCGAAAGACGTTTTTGTTGCAGTTTTTTGTTCAGTCTAGATCTTTCCTACATCAAGGAGAAACGATATGAATTTCCCAGAGAAAATTGAATTAATGACATTATCTTCGTTTGAATGCACTATCGGAAAGTGGTCGCTACTTTTTTTTAAACGTTTCTGCTCGGGGTGTCGACCTTGATCGGGACCTGCAAAACACGCCAGCCGCTGATCCGCTCGTCGGAGACTACCGGCGATTCTCTCATCCGCGCCCACAGGTCGTCTAGGTAACGTCGAAATTCTTGGTATTCAGACTGAGGTAGACCGAGCGAGACGCGGCAGCGCTCGCTAAAATAGACGAGCGGACTTGAGTTCGGCACCGTTCGGCAGAAGCAAACAAATAACAAATACTTGGAAGTTGGAACGAATCGTGTGCGGAGTAATGGCGGTCATCGGCTATTCTGTGTGCTGAGTATCGCGCGTTGGAGAATTCAGTCTCTCATCCTTCGCTTCTTTGTTTCTCGTTCTCGTCCTGCACCTCCTTACTTTTCCGTCTCTTTCTGCATCTATCTATCTAGATCTCACTTTGCTCCTACATTCTACAAATATGTCTCTCTACTCATCCACGTGGACAGCCGCGAGATGTGTACAATACGCAGAAGCGTTTTAAAACTACGCGCGAATATAAGCCGACACTTTTGTTGGAATGTTGTTTATTAAAGTCGAGTAATGATTGACATCACTTAAAAGGCATACATTCTTTTATACATAAATATATAAATATGTGTATATATATATGTGTGTGTGTGTGTGTGTGTGTGTGTGTGTGTGTGTGTGTGTGTGCGCGCGCGCGCGCGCGCGCGTGTGTGTGTGTGTGTTTGTGTTTGAATATATTAAATATATTTTTATATTTTGCGTATAAAAATAGGAATTATTTCTAAACCTCCCCAAAATTTCTCAAACGCTTTTAAGATATATAATAAAAATTATTTTTTCTAAATCTTTTATAATAAAATTCACGCACACACGAATCCTTGGCAATAGCGGGATTATTGATGCTAATCGACGATTTAATCGCGCGATCTGTTTATCGCAAAAGCATTTCGATTCCGATCACTTCCCTTCATTTTACCTACATGCTCACTTCTTGAAAATGGGGTTACACGCGTAGCCCGTCGCACGCTAAGCTGCGGATCGAGGTCATAAATCAAAGTGATAAAAGCCGTTTCCCAAGACGAAATTTTTTGCTACCAAGATAATATCCTGTTTTGCTTTCGTGATTGTGTGAGGTGCTGTGTTCTATCCGCAGTCGCGCTATGGGATAATGTTAACACTTGCACAAACAGGTGACATTCCTGATTCTAGTTTTTTTTACAACGTTACCTCGTATATTTGATATCGCGCCTTTACGTCCGGTTATAACGTAGCAATCGCCTTGCTTCAGCGAATTCCGCTGATTCCAGAGAATATCTAAAAATAATTTAACCTAATAACATTTACGTGTTACGGTCGTTGCGGATTAAGGGTAAAGCGTCGTACAATCGTAATTTAAATGTAGCGTAGCATTTGTGCGATTTAAATTCAATTTGATTGAGCTTAAACAAACGCGCGTGCGTTAAAAAATGAAGTTATTATAATTCAAGTGTCCATGTATAAAAAAAAATTGTATGCGTTCAGTAATTTTTATTTTAATGCGACATGATCGATTATAAAAACGAGAGACTTGACAATGCTTTCTCACACATATCGTATTTTATGCACGTAGAAATGTCAAGAACTAAATTTGCGTCGCAAACAAAAGAAATATATGTATATATATATATATATATATATATATATATATATATATATATATATATATATATATATATATATCGTGTGACATCTTGATCGTCGGGTGACAATCTCGATTCGCCGTCGGTGTCATGTCATCGAAAGGTCAGGTACGTTGTATCATCGCCTCAGCAATGCGAAAAACGATGCATAACAATAAAAACGCCGTGCGACGGCGACCAAGCGTCGAGCGAGCGAGGCGGACAAAAAAGAAGAAGGAACTTTAGCGTTCCACCCACGTGCGGGTGAGAAAGAGAGAGAGAGACAGAAAGAGAGAGGAAGAACCGGCAAATGAAATTAATCGTACGACACGCGCCCCCTTTGCCAACGGTGTACCAGCACCGGGCGCAACACGCGTGGATCGGTGCATGGGTAACACACCGCGTGCCTGCTGTAAAGAGACAGTGGCTGCGGCTGGTGGTTAACCTTCGCAGCTTCCAGCTCGCTGGTTTATATGAGAGACGAAGACGGAGAAAACGGCGGGAAAGAGCGTGAGGCGAGTGCGAGAGGAACGGTACGGTAGAAAGCCGAGGGGGAATTAGTGGTCTATTCAATTATTGTAATTTACTTCTGAAACACAAACAGAGCGCCTCTGCGTCTCTGAATTCCGCCTTCTGCGTTCGCGCTGGGGTGGCGAACGCACACGTATGCGGTGTGTATCGACGGAAAGAGAATTCGTGAACGCTAGCTGGAACACGACTGCTGAAATCGTTCTGGCCATCCAGACCACATATCTTTCATACCCTCTCCCCCTCATGTTTGCACGCGATGAAACGAACACTTATGAATAGTCCTCGTTTAACGTCACCGGAAGCCAAGGCTAAATGAGTTTAGGCCGATAAAAGACAATGTTGCTTGCCGCGTGCGACGACACACGACGCTCGTTGCCTTTTCACCGCAGACGTGGCGAGAGATCACCAGAATATTTCTTCTGGCTTGCAGAGAACATCGTAAGAGCGCGCATTCAGGTTCCGTCTAAGCGCGGCTGATTAAAAACGCACGCACGTCAAGTCGCAATCCGTTGAAACGTGCGTCTTTTAGATAGCAGCGCTTCAGAAGCTGGTATCTGCGCATTTATTTCTGTCTGAAAATTTCCAATATCCGCTCGTACATATGATATCATTTTCAGAAAAATACGTCAAAAAATGTTTAACAATTTCACAGTATACATCTACGGCAATATCCTACTTCGTCATCGTACGAACCAGAAATTCCATCAACGGAGCAGCGTCTAAAAAAAAACCGTTGGCGCCTTCGAGGCGAGTAACGAGAAAGGTAGGGTCGCTGTTAACGTCGTTGGTTCGCGGCATTCATTCGATCGAAGAATAATCGATATGCATACGTTTACCTCATGTGGCAAAGGGACAGCGGCTGAGTACGAGACGGTAGTTTTTCGACGCACGACCCTCGTTTGAATAACAGTAGTGGGAAATTTCCCTAAACGGTTCCGGCCTGCCGCAGTACTTCGGCTATACGTTGTCGCTGCTGCTGGTAGGCTCGAGTTGCGACGAGTTGCATAATAAAAGAAATGCATTAACTTGAGCCGCGGCTATTGGTTGATTGACGGTCTTTCTTTCTCTTTCTCTCTCTCTCTCTCTCTCTCTTTCTCCATGTCCTGATATCCTTGCTGCCGTTTCCTGGTCGCCGTCGTCTGTGGCGCGACCCTTGGCAGAAAACGTAGGGTGCAGCCGGAGCGAATGGGCCTCCACTACCTGCTCTACCTGCTACATCAGTGTCGGAGCAACGCCCCCCAGGGGAGTTTAGACGCAATTTGAGCGAGGGGTGTGGGCATCTGGCCCACATGCTATCGGGGATAAAAATGATCGGATGTCTCCGTCTCCGAGGATTCGAGTGTCATCTATTCAGACGAGCATTGTCTGATCTACAGATATTTCGTTTGAACAGGTACCGCGAACAGAGCTCCACCTTTAAGAAAGAGGAAGTCGCCGAAATAGTGTCGCAATCTTTTTCCTACGTGAAAAATTGCCATGAACAAGAAGCGTCGCGTGATCGTTGCACCTTTTGTGAATGCGAATAAACTTGATACAATTGCTAAATCGCATCTACAACGTGATTGTAATAAAAATGTTCCCGAGAGACTTTAATTTATCAAGTATTGAATTATTCTCTTTGTAAAATGTAATCGTGATTTTTTTTACATATTTCATCAAAATTACACAATGATCCTAAATTTCAAGACATATCGTAGAAAGTGTGAAGTAACAACATACGCGAGTGCCACGCGAACGTTCCGCAGCGACCAGCAAGACGAAGAGTGCTCTAACTGTGAACGCACACACGCACTCACGCCCTTTCGCGAACAATTTATTAGATAGTCCCAGATAACTGCCAATGCTAATAATGCTCGAGGATGGTAGAATACGATAAGAGAGACTGCGACGGGATCTCCAACGATTTCCGGGTCTTCGCACATCGATCGACGCATTTAGAAGTACGCTATACGGGCCGTATCCTCTCTCGCTAGCAGCAGGACGACGATCCTCCCACGCGTGGGATCGCTCGCTCCTCGTGGGAGCGACGGAAAGGGATTCCGGCTTTTTCCAGCTGCCTAGCGAGAAAGAGGAGATCGCTGACCATCGACGTCGTTGTCGTCGTCGTCGTCTACGTAGCTGTTTTACGACGACGAGTCTAATCCAGCTGAGAATCGAGCGATCCCGGAGGCTGTAAAGCGATCATCTCCCACTACACTCATGGATACTTATGTTTCATCGTAACGTTCGATATCATAGCACATTCCACGCATAACATTTCTACGTTATTACCGCGACACCGTATAGCGATTCTTGGACAGAGCGTACTGTCGACAGTTAATAAGTTATCCGTTCCACCGATAAGATAACCGTAAATGTTACGTTCGAACCGAACGGTAGGTTGCCACCAACCTGAGTTTCCATAGCGAGATATCTCCTAACTTGCAAGCTAGGCTGGTTCCCAAGTGTTGTAAATAGAAATCAATTACTTTGAATACAAACAACGTGCATTATTCTAATGCGTCTGAGAACATTTTTCGTGAGTAAAAGATCATTAATTTCGTAATGTAAAATAATAAACTATTTCGGAGGAGAGTATGCGGTCAATTCGGTTTCATTTCGGACGCCGCTCTTCCAGCAGCGTCACGCCGATGTAAAACTAAGAAATTACACAGAGATGAAGAGGAAAACTAGCTTACCGGACGCGCTTTTTATTCGGACGTTTATTTATAGCGATATCTTCCCGCGACAGCTTCTTCAGTGAAGAGTAATCTTAATGGAACGAGAAGGAACTTTTGTGAGAGAGAAAGAGCGGTCATTGTGTCAAGGGCGAAAGGGTCCACACCGCATACCGAAAGAGAAAGAGTGGGTCATCAGTTTCTCACATCTCTCGAGAAAGCCTTTATAGCGGCACCTGTTTTCCTTTACCGGCTCTGTCCCCTTCTACCGTTTTCCTAAATCTGTCAAGAAATCTATCGAGAGTTGAAGAGTAGTTCGCAAAGTGTACCTCTAACATTGTCGGGACCGCGTGCGCCAGGATCGCCTACAATTCCTTCGTTCTGCGGCCGTCCATTCAGGCCGTGCGTGCGCGCGTGCGAGCGCAAACGGCAGTAACAGGTTCATGTGAATTAGCATAATCGTCATAAAGCATGCAGCCTCGATGAATTATTTATTTGTCGGAACGGTCGAGTGCACGAGAAGGATGGAGAGTAAAAAGAGGAAAAGAGGAAAAGGGAGGAAGAACTCGCGTTGGAGGAGAAGAAGAAGAAGAAACATGTATCGAAGAGTATTACAAAGGTTGTTAGGTGCTTTTATCCTTCTCCAACTGAATCGTAGGTCCAGTTCGCAAAAGGAGGAAGAGAAAAAGAGAGACAGATGGAGAGCAGGGAAGGGAGAAGAGGTGAAGCAGAGGAGGAGGATGGGGAAGCTCCTCTCTCTTCCTCGTTTCATCGAACGCGAGCCGGCCTCGACATTTGCATATTACGCTGAGCTTTAGGTAGCCAATCCTCGCGATGCGTTGCATTAATTCCCGATTCCGCGACAAGGGGGATGACCTTAACCCACCGTAGGACCAGACGTGTATGATTATCGCGTTGGATGAAAACATTGGCACGTGGTAACTTCTATTTCTAGAAATGCACTGGAGAACTATTAGTCTTTTCAAATTGTATATAAAGATGTCTGCATATGAAAATTATATTCACAGTTATTAAAAAATGTAAGAACATCTTGACTTTAACTCTGCAATGCAATTATTTTATTATTATTATTATTATTTAATCTAAAAATTATTTTGATATAATATTGCAAATACAGTATTAATTCAAATATCTTTATGTGAATAATTCAACCGTTATATAACGATTAATACGATAATGGTGACGTCGCATTTAAACGCGTGACTCGCGTTTGTCAGCTGTTTGGCAGAATCCGTTAAAAGATTTGGTTAGAAGCCAATAACGAATTCAACGGTTTTCTGTGGAACGATAGATCGAATCCTTTAAACAGATCGGCGGAAGATCGCAAACATCACGTAGATCCCAAGATGCGTGTCGCATCAGGATCCCTTTCCCCTTCCTCATATCTTCTGATAGGCAAAGCAGCAGTCACGGATACCGTGAGAATCTTCGGCAGCGGTCTTCGCTGGTGGCGCATGGTGATGCTTTCATTATAAATCTCCGATGATCGGAAGGAGGAAGAAGGGGGAAACAGGAGGGAAATAGAGAAGGTAGTCGGATGTTTGAATAGGAAGAGCCCAGGTAATATGCCCATTTGAATATACCTGGTCTGTGCGCGATGCTGGCCCGGTCGTTGCATAATTTAAAATTCAAGGGTGAGACTATTGGAAGAAAGGGTGAGCGCGAGAGGCGCTACTCTAAGGGGGTAGGGGCAGTGGGGCTAGTGCCCTGCACTCGCGCGTTTCAACCCTTCTTCCTTCGATCTGGAACAATAAGCACCGTGGAGAAAGGGTGACCCCCGGTTAGGTTCGGAGACGCGAGCAAACTATATCCTTCCTCAGGTACCTCAGACCGCGATTTTGCATAGATCTCCATATGTTACGTATCCTCCTCTTCTCTTCCCTGTTTTTTTATACTGCCTTTACCGTGCGTTTAAAGGTCCAGGTATACGCGTCCGCGAGCGCGCGGTGTCATCCCTATGGGAAAGTGTATGCAAACCATTGTGACCCCCGCCGTCCGTTCTCGCCGTGAAGGAAGAGGAGGGAAAGGGGGAGGTTAGGAAGATCACACCCCTGAGATAGATGGTCCTAACGTGGCATCACCGAACCGTGAGGAAACGTCGAAACCCTTTACTCAACCTTCTCTTTTTCTCTCGCTTACTCACTTGCCACAGTGCACCTTCGCTTTTCCCCCCTCCCGCCGTTTAGCTTCCTCGTAGCTTCCACATCATCCTTTCTACCTCCTCGCTTCCTTCCCTCTAGGAGACAATTGTGCATATGCAAAAAGCATTCGTCCGTCTACGCCGTGGTATGTTCTCATGCCAACCTTAACACCGCGAGTTCAGGACCAACAGAGATGGAGTAAGATGAAGAACGAAGGTTAAAATGAGACGGCAACAGGAGGAGAGCACAGAGTTCTTTTGTTAGGCAAAAGAAGTAACCGCCGAGCGTGCATCGAGAGAGCTTTTTCCTTAACCGTTTTTTCCTCACTTCCACGTCATTCGCTCGTCATCGTTTGTGTGTCTCTTCGAATTTTAACGGATACGGCTTTGCGATTTCGTTCGATAAAATTCGATTTAATTTCTCTGCGATGCGCGTGTTTCGAGCGATAGTTGTACAGAACGAATGCTAAAAGTTATGTGAGTGTTTAGAAATTTAAAAAATCATCAGTGTGTTATTATTAACAGTGTGTTATTAAACATTATATGGTAGAGTCTATAACTTATTATCATTATTGTATTTATTATTATTATTATTATTATTATGATAAATATTATTTGTAATTTTAATCAGCATTAAACCCACTCAACATATCGATCCTTCGATCGAAAATAAATGTGCGAATCAGCTTCATTCCGTTTGTGAAAACTTGTTGATATCCAAATAGTTTCAATTAATGACTCTAAATGAATAACGGCGTGTTTACAGCCTGAGAAAGTCTGTTTTTTTGAAATAAATCGTTATTTTGTAGACTGAAGCTGCATTTATTATAAAGTAAACGAGCACACACACACGCGCGCGCGCGCGCGCACACACACACACACACACACACACACACACACACACATTTCGTTTTATATCCATCGTTATGTCGATGGATAAGTATCGACTATCTAAGCCGGAAACTTGGTCGAAGATATCATCCTACTGAATAGCGACGAAAAAGTGAAACGTGACAGGAAGTACGCGAATCAACAACGAGTTGGATACACATGCGTCTGGGCACTTGCATCAAGCAGGTGTAGCCTGCGCCACTGCCGACGTCCTTTGCACCTGATGAAATTAAAATAAACGCAGTCATCTCATTTTCATCCTCATTAGTATACGACGAACAAGTGGGCTAACGGCTTCCTACGAGCGGCAGAGACTCGGGCCCAGACCTTCTCTCTTCCGTCTCTTTTTCTGTCTCTCTCTCTCTTACTCTTCTTTCACTAAGTTTCACTCTCTCTTTCTCTCTCTTTCTTTTTCTCTCTCGCTTTCTCACTCTCCGCTTCATTCACGGGGTAAGGGAATCCCGCATAACATTAAAACCTTTAAGGCCGACCAGGAGAAATGTTCTTCTTTTTTCCCTTCGTGTGTACTACCAGCAGTGTATTGCTTGGTTTCCTTCGGGGTCTACGACACACTTTTCCCGTTTGCGAACTACGTGAGCTACAGCGCCAAGTGATATATACATGGGGCTTTGTTTAGATTAGTGCAAAAACATTGCTTGCTCCAAATCTCTCTCTTTCTCTCTCTACGTATCCCTTCTTCCTCCTCTTGTGGCCTTCGCTCATGCTGAGCCTCTCACGGTCGCGTGCCAGCTAACCACCTATGAAACAGCCCGTGCCGAGCAAAGCTATGCTAATGTATGCCGCGTATGCAGCATTCGTGTGTGCATATAGACGTGCGGTGCATTCCCGCGCGAAATACTCAAGGGAGAAGTTGGCTTTTTCCACTTTTTCGCATATACTTCACTCTCATCTTCAGCATGTATGTACCGCGTTTGACAGTTTCCGAATCAGCCATTCGTTTGTCTGTCGGCGCAAGAAAAGACTGTTCGAATAATCACGTGTGAGGATCGATAGACCGGCGAACTGTGCTATTAGCTATTCTAGGACAGGTCTGGGAACCGATTCAGTCTACACCTGTCTCGAGAAATATTCTATTAAAGTGATATGAAAATGATAAAGCAGTGATTAATGGTGCCGCGGTAAGGTGAAGGATTAATGGCGGCTCCACTGGCCGGCGCGACTGCTACCAGATCGGTGAATGTGTAATGCTAATGTGAACTGACCGCTGAATATGAAAGCCTGTTACACACTGTTATTCAAGGAGCTGTTAACTTTATTAAGCGTGACAAAACGGGACGCGCGCGCGCTTTTATAGAAGAATGCAACTTGACATCTTACTGAACTTGCAAAACCGCATAAGCGAAACGTTTACCTACACATTAAGAGAATTATAGCCGTAATAAAGTGCATAGTGTGTTATCAAAATCGTTGCCTTCTCGCGAGACACGTGCGCCGGCCGGAGTCGCTAATTAAAAGTGCGCCGTTTCAACGGCAATAATATAAAGCAGATGGATACGGGAAACTCCGACGTCTCGTTTCGTAATACACGTGCATGTGCATTATATTTGTGGACATGGAAACGTAACCAGTTTCCAACCGTCGATTAAGCTGTCACAAGATATAATTATTTTTACGTTATCGCTAATCACAAACACTGTCTTCATTAAAATTACAGAATCCATATTATTTTAAATAACGTTTGATTTCGAATGTACATGTTGTATAAAGAACGCATACAGAGTCATGTCAATGAATATCTTTCACATATCACTTTACACCTTGTATCTCGAGAGACTCGCCTTTTGTGTTACTTCACCTCGATCTTCCTTCTGTTATAATCCGCGACGCCTTGCATTTTTAAAAAAGAAGCCGCAGCCAAAACTCTCGCCGCCAAATATATCGCCATAAAACGACTGTCGGAGTATCTGCAATAAATATACGCGAAATTAGTCTCAGCAACGGTTTCTCACCGTCTTATCCGCGACCCGTTATGTCCGTCAAAACCAGACGACTCGCGGATACTCGCGTGGGCGCGTCGCTTTTACAAGTTGATGTGTATATATGTGTTTGCGTGAGTACGTGTACGAGTGTCGCGGTGAAGTCGGGTCAGCTAGGTAGAATTCTCACGTGTGTGGGTCAGATGGAGATCGCCGTTTGTAGCCTCGGGGCCCGAACGCTGAAACGCGCGACGGCCCCGCTCCCTCCTCTCTCCGGAAGGGTGTTGGACTACTCGGCACCGAAAAGCGACGAAGATCTGCCACGATGAGTGTCTGGAAGAATGCTTCTCGTGGCATACGTTCGCCACGAGCTCGTTCATTTCAAGGACATGTTAAAAATCCGGCGATGATTGAATGAGATAGGCAGGATAGCAAAAACAAATATTCAAGGAACGAATTGCAAAACCGAATCGTACAAAATGATGCGGATGCAGTTTATGAGCTGACTCATAAATGAACAAGTTGGGCTCTTTAGTAACTCACACACTGCGTAATGAAAATTACAACGTAATAATGAAAGGAATAAAAAGTAATTGTGCACTCGTTAACAATTTTATGTTTATATGTGTGTGTGTATATATACGAACCCCTTGTTGCTCGCCGCTGTATATTATACGCTAATATTCGACGCGTATGCCGGGCTTATACGTTTTACTCGCCACGAATACGGCATTCGATATGAGTGGCAAAATTTTAATTGAAACGCAATAGCGTTGCAGTTTTAATAAGCGGCGGCGTTGCGCGCCGCGGATGGTTTTGTGTGGTTATGTAAAGACATCGGTTATTAAAAAAATTAAATCAATAGAATCGTTATTGATGCATTCCGTTCGTTCCCGAGCGATAGTATTACTATGTGTCCATATTCACGAAATTCTTTCCAATGCACTTAAATGCAGTATTAGTATAATAAATATATATGACAAATGTAACAAATTTTTAAGAATTAGTGCTTATTGTTAATAGATAAATTGTAGTTTATTTGTAAAAATTGCATATGAAACACATTAATCATTAGCTATAGGTCTGTTCTTTGTTGAATTAATGTATATCTGTTATATTTAAAATGAAATAGATATATATTTAAAAAAAGTTTGTCGAAAGCGAAATAGAAAATTTTAGTGCAATCCAAGGCAGCGATAAAGAACAGACTTATTAATGAAATTCTAACTGAATAATGACTGGAAAGTACGATGAGTTGTATTATTATACTTGTTTCGTGCACGTTTTATGTGCATACACACGTAAAAGCAAAGGCGTAAAAGCAAAAGTAGCAAAGAGATTTAATTTCTTGATTGAATCTAATTAAATTAACGAAGGATAACTGGTTTTTATTACACGCGTCGCCATCGATCGCTATCGTTAATCGGTGAAATTAATTGAAAACGAATGACTTTAATAAACACCAATGTAAGGCGGTGTACAGTTATTTCGCGCGCAGTGGACGAGGAATCGGAAAAGGAAAAATCTCTAATAATTTCCATATCGGAAATTCGATGAAAGTAATACGGCGTATACGTGAGAATCGCATCGTAATCGAAACATTCGGCTTTTAAGCATTCGATAAAAAATCATGCTTTTAAGTTGATACTCGCGATTGCCATTCGCACGATTACAATATGAAAAATTGTAAAACAGAAAAATCTCAAATTTTACGCTCTCAAGAATTTGATGTTATAAAATAATTTGCTTATCGCAAAGTATATAATTTATTATTCATAACTTATGCTATGCATTTGGCTTGTTATCTGCAGCTGGAGTATAGAGAGCACTTACTTTCTTTGAGAGAGCTTAATCCCCAAGCAGTCATCGTTCTCTTCGCATTCGCGAACTCTCGATATTCTCAGTCGATTTTTATGCGGTGACAGAACGACGTTTCGGCATCATCGTTCTCGTACCTGACGGACCGTGAAACGTGCCCAGATAACAAGAGTGGAAAGGACATTCCAATAGTACGCCGTGCCAGTGCGTAAGATTGAACTTATGGGTAGAATATTGCGTACATCGAGTACACTCAATAACGGATTTACGCTTTAAGCATCGACCGGTTCCAACGTTAACGACGCAAGGGGCTTCGCTTCAAGGATTTTAATTAGTGTGATCGATATTGACATTTTTTATAAACCAAACGTATTTCGTAAGCTCATCGATATGTTGGATATTTTCAACATTGAAAGAGAAAAAAGGAATGTGACACATTTATAATACTTTTAAACATGATTTCAAAAAAACACATACATATTTTTTACTTTATAAACATATAGAAGAGAGAAAAAAGATATTTTTATATATTAATTTTTAACGAAATCTAAAACGCGACAATTCAAATAAATCTTTTTTTATATTTTGTATGAAGAAGAAGAAGAAGAAGAAAAAGAATATATGAATGTCGAATAAATAGGGTTAATGTTTAGACGACATTCCTCATAAACCAGTTGGGATTATGCATTTCATTAGTGTCGATGCCGAGATGATAATTATATTCTTCCCGTTACTGACATATCTCGAGAGGCAATAATCCAATCCTAGATCTCGATTCTTGGACGCAAGAAGTAAATGACGAAATTGCGCAACAGTAAGACGCCAATAACAAACTGCTTGCTCCCGATGTTTGCGTAGATATTTAGAGTACGCTCCGGGAGTACCGTGAACGCGCGAGGTTTGCGGAAAAAATTAAATAAGATTAACACTTAACAAATTAAACAAATTCCACCATCGCATATAGACGACCCGACAGTGTGGACGAGCAAATATTGCGTCGATAAACATTCCCGCTTCTGAAAAGATCCGCTTGTCTCCTCACTTTGCGAGACTCCTCATCTTCGACCTCGTCTCACCTTCTTCCTTCATGCTTTCCTTCGTTCACCGTACGCACAACTCGTGGATTTACGCTCTTGACAGCCTGCTAGGAGAAGACAGATGACCTTCTTTCAAAACATGCAACCACATGGACCTCGAGATCCATATGTCGAACGTATTTGCACTGTATCAAATATAAGTTTAATTAAGTAATATTTATTTCCTCGAATTAAAAAATTTTATTTCATTTTATTTATCATTTTATTACTTCCCATATCGATTGATCATCTCGTTGTAAAACAACTCACGCCGTAATTTACCACTAACGTCATGTATGCGTGAATAACGCACGGGCACACGCATGAAAAATTGATCATATATCGATCGGTTTCTTCAAAATAAATCTTATACAATTATCCAACTACTGTAGTATTTCGAACTACAGCTGTTGGAAGAGCATTCGAGCGATGTTCCAGGGAAAGCCAATCCGAGCGAAACACTCGCGATAGACGGCGGCAAAAGGAAGAGGACGATTCTGTGCCTTCGCGAAAGCGTGCCGATGTTCGAATTGGCAGACGATTTCTCGAAACTAGGAAGCCTGGCATGATACACGGTCGTGGTAACACGCGTATATGCGTGTATGCGTGCGCCACGAGAGTGTCACACCTAGACGCGCTAGTCTCTGCGGAGCGAGAACCTTGTGGGAGACCGGTCGACGTGACACGGTCTCTAAAAATAGCCGACTAGAATACTGCGAAAAATCACTGTTTTTACGATAATTACCGTCACTTAGTGCCGCAGCGCCTTTCATCCACTCCTAGGATCCGTCCACGCGTATCTGACGCGCTCAACGCTTCATCGACTGAAGCTCGGTTCCACGACGTCGCGTCAAATCTATGGACCAACCATCTTACTTTGCTATCCCTGTGGTGACATATGGAAAAATGTAGAAATATCTACGTTTTTTTTTTTGAGATTATCGCATATGTACATTAAGGTTCATCGTTGGTAGTGATAGAATAATTACCTAATCAAAGTATTCGACAACTGAAAACCCTACTGCTATCTTGATTATACCGCTATCTCAATAATCTTCGTGTTATTTATAAACTTTGATATTTACAGTTAGGAGACAGAGAAATAACGTCCGCGATTTAAAGTTCACGGCGAGAGTCCGTGATGTAGCCCCCGCAATCTTTTTAGATCGTTTAACGTTTGATAAGCGAAAATAGCATACTCGCAACGAACGTGCGATTTATCGCGGGAACTCCTTTCTCTAGAAAACGTAGACGGGCACAGTTTATCGGGGCATGGTCAATGTATCAAGGATATCCTTTTACATCAGTCTGCGTTTCAGATCGCAACTTGCTCGTTACAAAAGACAAAGTTCAAACAGCGAGCGTGCTCTAATACACAATCGGAAATATTCGGTTAAGAAATGGCTAAGAAATGGAGTTTGTTATTCTCTGTGCAAGTGAAACGTTTCGTGTGACGTCTTTACTGCAATGTTGAACCGTAGAAGAAATAATGTCCGCGCGTGCGATGTAAACGTAACAACGTGTGTGGGCACGTATGCTCGGATCACAAAGGTCGCGCAATAGCAGTATTCGGCCACCGCTTCTGTGAGTCCTGCACGCCGTTCTTGCAGGCCCCTGCGAGGGCGCACGTACGGCGCTCGTAAGGCCCGCTCGCTTCTCTTCCCCAATCTCGCAAATCTTCCTCTCCGCGTCTCCTCCTCCCGCTACCTGGTCGCTCGTTCCGTTCTTCCAATACGGCGATTCAAATAAGTCAACCGAATTTTATTCTTGTCTCTCGCATATTCTTTATAGCGCCAAACCCGAGGGCCTCACCGCACGTCCGTTCCCTTCTTTCGCCCTCTCCTGCGCCTACGTGCGCTATACGTTATAAACGCAGGCAACAGTGTATATGCGCAAAGTACAAGGAACGGAGGCCTACAAGTGAACCCCCGTGTTCGGGGCTTTACTTATTGGACAGTTTACACGCTGCGCGTTTTCATGCTCCGCACGGTCCCACGAAGACGTATCGCGGCGACCGCTATAAAACACCTTCGCTATAAAACATTCTTCTTCTAAACTTAACGCATTCTTGGCAGATCAAGTAATTATCTCTTCCACATCTCGTTATGTATATAAACTCAAAGTCTCTTAATTCACACAGAGATATGTGCATAATCCGAAAGTCTCGTTTTCAGCTTTAATTCTTGCATTTCTTCATGTACTTTATATGCACTTACAATATCCTTTCTATGTCATATTAAGCGGTTCCATCAAATGATGCATATATGCATATGTGTACATACACACACGCACGCACGCACATACAGAGAGAGAGAGAGAGAGAGAGAGAGAGCTTAATGTACGAAACTGCATTTGCAAATACATTGACAAGCTCGTACTGTGGTAGAAGTATTCCATAATTTTGGCATTCCACTCTTATCGTCTCGTAGAGTCAAAATGAAAGAGACTCTATTGTAATATATTTGAACGACAGTATAATCGAACAGAGGCACATTTCATACAGTCGTCAATATTTTATTAACGAATTTACGAACGAACTTCCCTCATATGTCATCACATTCGTATATATGATTAAAATCACGGACGCGACGGCTGAAGTATAGGTCCTGCGAGCGCAGATGGAAGAGATACGTCTTCGATCCGCGTGGACTCTGCGGATGTATCGACCCTGGGGGCCGTACGGGCCGCGGTTAAGGGGCCGGTATAAGTCTCCGGGAATAGTGGCTAATAATATGCGCGCGAAGTTTATTTCACCAGTGGATTCATACGTCACGGCTTTATTATGCGTCCGTTTCTCTGTGGGTCTTTCAGAGGGATGGGGGCGAAAGAAGGGGATCTCGTGAGACGGCGTTTGCATGAAAATACTCTAGGTGATTGAGTACTTTAGAAAATTTAAGCGCTATAGATTACACCCCGCGAGGGAAACAATATTGTCCGACGGTGGCTTTCGATCTACCGCGAACAGCCGTTACGACCGATATTCTTACGGACAGAAGACTTCGTGATGTCGCTTCTTCTGTCGAAGAATCGAACGAGCAACGACGATATTTGCATATGTAATTATATAAGCATTTTTTATTGAGAATGCTCGTGCTGCTCGGTAGCCAGATAACCTTTACTCTTTTTTTCCGTGCGTATTAAATGAAACTTTGTAATGCCTACGAATGTACACGTTTCATAACAGCTATTAATAGTGACGCAACAGCGGGACAAAGAAAAGTACATATTCTTTTCATTTTTTATATTAACGATGTAGAATGTATTTTTATTCGATTTGTATAACTATTTGTTGTTCAATAACTCTGTGTGAGTTATCTTATAATATCATTTATAGCAATTGTGAGGCAATAATAAGTTATCGGTAGGGTTGTCTTCCATCATCGATAAAGGATTTATCTGGGCCAATCGGGGTTTCTCAGAGGGAAGCCGCGAATGGACGAATGGAGCAATGCGTATGTATATGTGTATATGTGTGAGGTGAAAAGGTATATATAAAAGGGGAGAAAGAAACGCGAAAGAAACGTCGATATCCGTAGCGAGATCCGGTCGAACAGATGATTATCGGGTATATAGGAAATTGAAAGGGTGTCTAAGGAGGTGTCTAGGCACTAACCTCCGCGGGGGCGGTTTTCTCAACGGGGTGGCACGGCTCGACTTATGGGGTCTTAAGGGCGTTAGGACGCGGACACCCACACGGAAAGATGGTGCTCGCCGATAGCCGTTGGCCACCACGGATAATAGGTTCTACGGGTTTCTTATAGTCCTGCAGAAGTCACCTATCTGCCTCTTCGACTGTCTTAGCCTATCCTCGCTGATCGAACAAGGATAACTTTCGTCCTGCTATCTTCTTGTCGCTCCATCTTTCTCTCACAATCCTCTCTCTTCTCTCCTTCTTTCTTTCGATCAGGTGCACACCTCCTCGCGTTCCTAGATCGCTATCTGCCAAATCACTATCAATCATCCGGGTGATCCGGACACCGGATGCTCGGACCAATCTTCTGTAAGCCCTCTTCTTCTCGCTCTTCGCTCGCGATAAATAAATCGATCGGCTTTAACGAGCCGTCCTACGTACGAGAAGACTTGCTGTGTGAACGAACGGAAGAGTTTATAAGTATTAGACGCGGCAAGAATTCATTGAGGAAATATTCATTCATTGTTTGAAATATTCGTCGTTGTTACGATAAACTCAACTCAAATAGATTTCATACGTATCGCATATATATATATATGTGTGTGTGTGTGTGTGTGTGTGTGTGTGTGTGTGTGTGTGTGTGTGTGTGTGTGTGTGTGTGTGTG